>VMDO01002806.1:0-40284 GCA_007922755.1 Pedetes capensis
TCCTGAGAGCCAAACAGGGTGAAGGGAGATGAGTTCACTGTAACATATTTGGGGGTGCATCGTTTAGAGGTGACAGGGAAAGACACAACATAGCCAACAAAGGAGGCCAGGGTTGTTGGCTTCTGACTCGCAAGGGCCAGGCACAGGGGATGGATTTAGAAGACAAGATCTGGGGAGACGCTGAGAGGATGGTGGGGCCAGGCTGGGCGGGGTCTCTTTCAGTCCCCAGGGAAAGTAGTCCAGCAATGAGCCGGCACATCTCGGCACATCTCTCTGGGTAGCGCCTTAGCCTGGGTCATGCCCGGTGTCATGAGGTGGAGCCTGGGTCAGGTCCCTGCCCCCGGGGATGGCCGGCCTCCCTCCAATCAGATCAGGCGGGGCTCTGCCTGCCAGCTCTTCTCTGCAGACCCACCCAGCCTGGCCCCACCATCCTCTCAGCATCTCCCCAGATCTTGTCTTCTAAATCCATCCCCTGTGCCTGGCCTTTGCAAGTCAGAAGCCAAAAACTCTGGCCTCCTTTGTTGGCTACATTGTGTCTTTCCCTGTCACCTCTAAATGCTGCACCCCTAAATATGTTACAGTGAACTCATCTCCCTTCACCCTGTTTGGCTCTCAGGAGGGCTGATTGCTGATGCCAGGTATGATCTCTCATAAACAGAGGGACAACCTAAGACAGGCACAGTCGTGGAGAAGCCATCAGGAGAGGCAGGGCTGCCTGGAAAAGCCAAGGTGCCCACCTGTTCACTGTGTCCTTTGTTAAACATTACAAAGGCTTGCTGGTGCGGGCAGTAAAACGAGTTTCTGAAAACACTAACTGATGTCCTGGGTCCTGGAAGGCCACTTATCGATTATCTCTTGGGATTTAGAAGCAATGTCGGGAGAGTCTTCCCTGCCCTAATCTTACCTCCGATTGTTAAGAGGAAGAGATTAGAGAAACAATGACCAGGTTAAAAAAGTTCATACATTTTTTTTCTCTTCTGTTCTGTAACTTGTTACTAAGAAATAAAGTTTAGATATAAGGAGGCAAGGAGAGAGCCTTAGCAGCTCTCGGCCGAAGCTCACGAACATTCTTGACTGTCCGTCTCTCGAATTTGTGGCGGAACCTTGTGACTGCATTGCCCTGAGCCACAGTCACAGGAAGGTACAGCTGTTGCCAGCGTGGCTGGTGGACAACAGAAGTCCCTGTGTTTTAGTCACTTATTGTTGCATGAAATCACTCCCAAACGCCCAGCAACCGTCATCTATGGTCTCATGGTTTCTGTGGGTCAGGGCTGTGGGAGCAACTCAGATCCAGCTCTGAGTCTTCGTGGGTGGCCCGAGGGAAACTGAGGCTCCTGGCACCTGAAGGGTTGACTGAGGGGGGTGATCAGCTCGGAGCTGGCCATCCACGTGGCTGGGCAGGTGGCCTCTGCACAGGGCTCCATGAGTGTCTCGCAGGGCACTAGCTGTTCTTCCAAGGCAGGAGACTGGGAAGACTAGGGGGAAGCGGCCACACCTTTCACCACATGACCTGGGCTTGTGGGTCATTTCCATCACTTCGGCCGTATTCTCTTGGCTCCATAAGCCAGCTCTAATTCACTGGGGAGGGGACAGTACAGGGAGGTGGCCACAAGGCAGTGGAGCCCGGGGCTGCCTTGGAATCTGCTGGCTGAGGTGTGAGGCTGATATGAGGTGGCGTCACAGTCACAGAGTGCCAATGGCCTGTTTGTCTGACTTATCTTTCAGAGTGATGGCTGCAGCTGGGCCCAGCACCGCAGGACTGTGATCCCAGTGACTCTGGGAGGCGGAAGAGGCAGCCTGCACAACTTAGGGAAACCCTGACTCAAACTAAAATGTAAAAAAATGGGTTAGGGAAAGTGCCCATCAACACAAGAATGGATTAAAAAAACTATAGTACCCATACACAGTGGAATACTATTCAGCAATCAAAACAATGAAATAATGCCATTCACGGCAAAACGGATGGAATTGGAGAAAATTATTTTAAGTGAATGAACACAAGCTCAGAAAGAGAAACACCACATGTTCTCACTCATATGTGGGAGCTGAATCAAAATTACAAGAAGGAAAAAATCCTATACAAAGGTCAGATCATAATAAAAGAAAAACAAGTTAAGAATGGTATTATTATAGATGGTCTAGAAAATGCATGTAATAGTTCTGACAAGGTAAAAAGAAAGTCCACTACAGGAAAAGTTCCTATCTTAAACAGAACTGGAACCCAAGGACATATAGAAAAATATTACCATAAAAAGACAAGTAAATGGAAGAGAAGTCTTTGACGGGGGTGGGGGGAAGGAAGCGTACAAGAGGGTAAGGGGGAACCCACGTGAATAATGTACAACAAAATGCGTATATGGAAATGTCACAATGAAAAGCATGTCAGAATGAATCACATTAAGGTGTACATTAAATTTTTTTTCAATAAAAAATGGGTTAGGGGAGCATCCCAGGAGTTGTTGGGGATTTTTAAAGCACCTCATAAATAGGGTCCCTCTAACCAGCATGAGGGGCTAGCACTCAGGCTACATTCTACTCACTCCTTTATCCCCCCCTCCCATAGAGTGAGCAAAGATGGCCCTTGACCAGCCTGACCAGCCTCAACCACCTCAATTTTGATTGGCTACCCCTAACATCTCAGTTAAATAAGTGCCCCTATCTGGCAGGCATGACAGTTCACCTGCTGTACCTGTCAGGAGTGTGCCCTGATTGGCTAACTCCAGCACACATCCCCTCCCAGGAGCCTATATAAGCAAGCTCCTGGACCCTCTTATTTTCACCTGCTGCCAGACCCCATCATCTTGACCTAGCGCTCTCCAATCCTGTGGAAGACCACCTAGCAAGCCAACGCATCAAGACCAGGGGCCCCAAAGCGCCGAAGGCTACAAGCAAGCCATGAAGAACCTCCCAATTCCTCCCACCCTTGGGAAGGAGGGAGGCAGAGAAGGCGAGCTGTGAGAGTCAAGACCACCAGACCTCCAGCCCAGCGGAACACCACCTGCTTGTAGCTGTACCTTTAAGGCTGAGCTGTACCACCAGTGAACTCGCAGCATTCTATGCTGCGGGCTTAGAGCTAGCACTTGAGCACTTGACAGGAGCTGCTTGCTGGGTGCACCCCACTTGGGGAGTAACCCAATAAACCTTCTCCCTCCTGTTTCCCACAGAAGGTCTCCCAAGGTCCTTCTTTGGCCCTTCCGGTCACCACACCAACCTGGTCCAGTGGGTCCCTGATACCCACTTGCTGTCAGGGCAAGGCTCTGACCTGGGCCAGGCCTGAGCTGAACCCCGACAAAGAGTAAAGCACTTGCAAAGCATGCGGAAGGCCCTAGGTTCAACCCCCAGTACCATAAAAGGAAAAATTCTAATGTAAATGCTCCTTGCTGACCAAGGCCATTCCTGCGGCTCCTGCGGGAGCACACGGCTCTGTCCCAGTGCAGGGCTGCCCACTAAGCCCCCCTCTGGTCCCATGGCCACCCTCTGGCTGAAGCTGGTGTATCTGTGCACCTGCTGGTGATTTGAAACCCACAGCCTCGCACTCTCTGCATGTCAAGCGTAAGGAGGTGTGAGGAGGTATGCGTTCATTGTACTTTAGCACAAAAGGGAAAGAGCGGCTGCATGCAGGTAAGCTTCTGCTTGGTTCCGGTTGGTTTAACACAAGGAATTCAGAGCTGGGCTCCACTCACAACAGATGCCCAGTTTGAGAAGTCAACGTCACAACTTCTGGCTCCTGGAAGGGCTTGCTGGGAATGTGCTTGCGTCTCCCCAGATCTCTCCCCTGAACCCCATCTTTTGTTTTGCTTTTTGAGACAGGGTCTCATTCTGTAGCCCAGGCTGGTCTTGGACTTTCCATCCTCCTACCTTTGCCTCCCAAGTTGCCCGGGTCCCCTGCGCGCGCCACAGTGCCGGCGGATGGTGCTCTGTCATATAAGTAAATTATAGCCCAGTAAAATCTCTTAGGATGTTATCGTAGGGAAGCAGTGATCGAGTCTGATAACTGCAGTCAGGAGCTTTTTAGGAACAGAAGAGCCTGGTGGGCCAGGGCTTGGGCTATCTGCGTTTGAATCTCAGCTGTGCCACCAAGCCTGGAAACCTGGCAGTGAACTGTCAGCACCATCGGAGGTCACCAGCTGGTGGAGAGCCGGGTCCTCCGCAGACCCGCCTTCCTGGACCCGGCTCCCTGCAGGCTTTTCCTCTGTGGAGCTCCAGGAACGTGAGCCTTCATAAAACCGCACTTTGTAGCTTCTTTACCGTAAATATCACCATTTGTGCTGTGTAATTGTTCCGGAACTTGCTTTATCGCCTCGTCTGCCTCAGAGAGCTGACCCTGTCCCTCACTCTCTGACTCCTGTGAAGTGCCACCTGGCGCATCCCTGGCGGGCTGCGCCCCAGCTTAATCATTACCTCTCCATGACGGGTAGTTCCATTTTCTTTGCCCTGTAAACAGGGCATCCTCGGAGGTCATGGTCAAGCGCGCCCCTGGGGAAATTCTGAGGTGTGGAAATTCCCTCTCCCTCCTTTTTATAACTGTCTTCCATTTTGAGCCTGTATTACCTTCAGGTGAGTGGATGGGTGGGAATTTCATTTCATGGAAATGAAAATAGATGAGAATTCTCTTGTCTGGGGCTTCGATTTTTGGTTTTTGGGCAGAGCCTCGCTGTGTAGCCCAGGCTGGCCTCAAACTCACAATCATCCTGCCTTTGCCTCCCAAGTGCTCGGATTGCAGGCACTGGGGGATTTTGCGGTACTGGGGGTTGAACCCAGGGCCTCGCACCTGCATGCTCTGCAAGTGCTGGACCACTGAGCTGCACCCCCAGCCCATTTTTTTTACTTTTTGAGACAGGGTCTCGCTAAATTACATAGACTGCTTCTTGTCTTGAACTTGCGACCCTCCTGCCTCCGCCTCCCGAGCCGCTGGGATGACAGGCGTGTGCCAACCGCGCCTGGCTCAGGTGTGATTTCTTAGAATGGAGTTTGCACTCCATTTCCCAGGAACCAGTTGGGGAGTCCACAAACCCAAGGAGGTTGGTGACACGGTGGTAAGTCCCAGATGCCCTCCCTCAGTCCAGTGAGCCTACGGGGACAAGGTCTCAGGAAGTGTCACAGGACGAGGCTGGGGTGGGTCCCTGAGATTCAGGACTGAAGACCTTGCACCCTGGTGAGGAGGTGGGGCAGGGCCCAGGGCCAGCCGTTGGGAGCATCACGGTTAAACCCTAGACCCAGCTCCTTCTCCTCGCCTTCCCCCACTTCTCAGCCCATCCTGAAATAGGCCGGCTGCGCACACTCCGTGATTTTCCACAGGCTGAACTGACATGAGGCACTTGAGTCTGTGGGTGCAGAACTTGGAGCACTAGAGGTTTGGCCTTTTTTTTTTTTTTTTTTTTTGCGGTACTTGTGGGCTGAACCCAGGGCCTCGAATCTGTACTTTGCATGCGCTCTACCACTAGGCTGCAGCCCCAGCCCATGTTTACCTTTTTATTTTGAGTCAGGGCCTCCCTGAGTTACAAAGGCTGCCTCTGGCCTCGAACTCATGACCGTCCTGCCTCAGCCTCCCTAGTCACGGGGATTATACAGGTGCACCATGGCACCCAGCTGACCTCTCTCCTTTGGTGTGATGCACTTAGGAATTATTCCTCTCTGCTGCTGTGTGGGTGATGTCTTTGTGTTGCCAGATACAATTTCACTGTGTGGAAGGGACACAGTTTATTCACTCACCGACTGACATGTGGATTATTTCTGCTTCTGGCCGTTACACGCACAGCTGACGGAAACATTCTATGTAAGCTTCCGATCAGACATAGGTTTCCCTTTCCCTACAGCCGACACCTAGCAGCGTGGTGGCGGGGCCGCACACTAAGTATAGGTTCAAAGCTTGATAACCACCGAAATGAGTTTATTTTTATTTTTATTTTTATTTTATTATTATTATTATTATTAATTTTTGAGGTACTGGGAGTTGAACCCAGGGCCTCGGGCCTGCATGCTCTGCAAGTGCTGGACCACTGAGCTGCGCCCCCAACCCATTTCTTTGACTTTTTGAGACAGGGTCTCGCTAAGTGATGCAGACTGCCTCTGGTCTCCAACTTGTGATGCTCCTGCCTCTGCCTCCCCAGCTGCTGGGATGACAGGCGTGCGCCACCGCGCCCGGCCCAAACTGTCTTCTAAAGTGGTGACACCACTGTACCTCCCTCCAGTGGCTATAGACAGTTGCCTTTTCCCACACTTTCCCCACCCCTTGGTTCTCTTGGCACCTCTTGTTTTAGGCATTTCATGATACGGGCGGTGGTCTTAATTTGCGTGTCATTGATGACTGACAATGTCAGGCACTTATTCGTCTTCTGTACCCCTTCTCTGGTAAAGTATCCAAATCTCTTATCCCTTTTTCAGCTGGGTTATTTTCTTATTATTGAGTTCTTCACGGGGAAATGGAGGTCCTCTAAAGCTGGTTGGCTTCTCTGAGGTCCCACAGCCAAGGAGGCCAGGGCCTTGGGTAAGGGATGGAGCTTTGTGGAGGCACAGCAGGCGGGTAGTGAGCGACGCTATGAAAAGTGCACAAACTGCAGGGCGCAGTGGCCTCACCTGAGATCCCAGCACTGGGGGGGCAGAGGCAGGAGGAGCGAGAGTTCCAGGCCCACACAGGTGGCAGAACCAGACCCTGTCTCAAAATATCAAGGGCTGGGGCTGGGGCTCAGAGGAAGCGCGTTTGTCAGGCATGGGCCACGTGTTCAAACCCTGGCACTGAAACAAAGCCGCTGTTTGCTGACCTGCTCACGGGCTGGCGGCCATTGAGGTTGTTTCCAGTGTTCGGTTATAACAGACAAACTTGCGTGGACTCGAGCTTTGGTTTCCTTATGGTAAGCCCCCGAGACCAGCCATGGTCTGTGGTGCTGGTTCAGCTGTGGGTGGGACCCATGGTGGTTTCCCAAGCAGCCATCCATTGGACCCTCAGTCTGCTACTTCGTGGCCACTGCGGCGCATGCACCACACGTGGCGCTGTGGGGTGGGATGCGGGGCCAGGCCACACCTGTGACACGGGGGCTGCCAGCTGGGGCTCAATGTTCACTCACAGCCGGGTTCCTCCAATGCGGGGAATTTACAAGCCATGAAATCCACACAGCTTACTTCGTAGAGTCTTAACAAATAAGTAACTTGTGCCAGGCACAGTGGCCCATGCCTGTAATCCCAGTGGTTCGGGAGGCGGAGGCAGGAGGGTCACAAGTTTGAGACCAGAGGCAGTCTGCGTAACTTTGCGAGACCCTGTCTCAAAAAGTAAAGAAAATGGGCTGGGGGTGCAGCTCAGTGGCCCAGCACTTGCAGAGGATGCAAGCACGAGGCCCTGGGTTCAACCCCCAGTACTGAAAAAAAAAAAAAGAAAGAAAAAGAAAAAGAAAAGAAATAGGTAACTTGTAGCTGCCTGCAGCCACAGCCCTATGGCATCCAATCCTGCCATATCTTGGAAGCTAAGCAGGGTCGGGCCTGGTTAGTATTTGGATGGGAGATGCCTGGGAACACCAAGTGCTGTAGACTTGGGAGAAGGACCTGTCAACCCACTCCCAAAAATCAATCCACCATTGAAAACCCTATGAACAGCAGAGAAGCACTGACAATAGTGTTTCCCCTGTTGTATGTAGAGTCGCTATGAGTCTGATACCAACTCGACAGCACCTAACAACAACTTGTAGGTGGGCACGGTGGCTGTACTGTGATCACTGCCTCGGGAGGCTGAGGGGGGAGGATCGCCAGTTCCTGTCTCAAAGAAACAAGAAAGAAAGAAAAAGGAATCTCCTGCGGAGCGGCGCCCCCTTCTGCCATGCCAGGTATGAGGGGCTGAGGGGCGTGGACTACCGTCCTGTGCGGCGTCTGCCTCTTTCCTGGCTCCTGGAAGGCTGGGTCACTTTCTGTTTCCCACAGGTGGAAGGGGCCATAGACTGGGGGTAGCAGCCTTGGTACTGCTGAGCTGGGGGCATCCTGAGCAGCACTGGGCCTCCCCTCCTGAGCTGTGACAACCAAGATGCATCTCTACACATCACCTGATGTCCCCAGTGGAGGTGCAGTAGACAGGGGAGGGATGGGCCATTGACCCCTGCTGAGGTCACCGGCTAGGCCAGGCTGGTGCCAGTCCAGGCTCAGAGTCCTCACTGTGAACTCGTCCAGTATCGGGGTTTGGCTCAGGCCTGGCAGAGGTCAGAGCCTTGCCCTGACACCGAGTGGGTATCGGGGACCCACTGGACCGGATTGGTGTAGTGGCCGGAGGTGCCAAAGAAGGACCTTCTTCGGGAAACAGGGGAGGGAAGGTTTATTGGGTTCCTCCCCAAGTGCAGTGCAACCAGCAAGCAGCCCCTGTCAAGGGCTCAAGTGCTAGCTCTAAGCCTGAAGCATAGAATGCCGCAGGCTCACTGGTGGAACAGCTCAGCCTTAAAGGCACAGCTACAAGCAGCTGGTCTTGACTCTCACAGCTCGCCTTCTCTGCCTCCCTCCTTCCCAAGGGTGGGAGGAATTGGGGGGCTCTTCGTGGCTTGCTTGTAGCCTTTGGTGCTTCGGGACCCTGGTCTTGACTTGTAGGCTTGCTTGGAGATCTTCCGTTGGGTTGGGGAGTGCTGGATCGAGGTGATGGGGTCCAGACAGCAGTTGAAGGACGGTGAAAGGTGAAGGGTGAAGTGGGGTCTGGGGCCCTGCTTAAATAGGGTCCCAGAGAGGGGTGTGTGCTGGGGTTAGCCAATCAGGGCACATTCCTGACAGGTACAGCAGGTAAACTGTCATACCTGCCGGGTAGGGGCAGTTATTTAACTGAGATGCTAGGGGTTGTTGTTGTTGTTGTTGTTAGGTGCCATCGAGTCGGTATCCAACTCATAGTGACCCTCTGTACAACAGGGGAAACACTATTGTCAGTGCTTCTCTGCTGTTCATAGGGTTTTCAATGGCGGATTGATTTTTGGGAGGGGGTTGCCAGGTCCTTCTCCCAAGCCTACAGCTTCTGGTGTTCCCAGGTGGTCTCCCATCCAGGTTCTAACCAGGGCCGACCCTGCTTAGCTTCCGAGATCTGACGGGATGGATGCCACAGGGCTATAGCTGCAGGCGATGCTAGGGGTAGCCAATCAAAATTGAGGTGTTGAGGCTGGTCAGGCTGGTCAGGGGCCATCTTTGCTCACTCAATGAGAGGGGTAGGAGTGAGTGAGTGGGATGTGGCCCTGGGGTCAGCTAGAGGTCAGTCCCTCATGCTAAAATGAGGGACCCTAGTTATGGGGTGCATTAAAAAATCTCAACAGTCCAGTGTGTTAGGAGCACTGTTGGCCCGCGGCAGTCAGGGGCCAGAGCAGCCCCTCCAAAGACCCAAGCTGATGTGGATGACGGTGGCTGCAAGAGGACCCGGGGCTGGGGACCCTCAGCCTGGAGCCTGGCTTTAAATGGGGTCCCAGGAAGCGGGGTGAGCGCTTGCCTAGCATGCGTAAGGCACCACAATAAGTAAATAAACCAATATAAACAGATGCCAGTGCAGCGAAAGCAGAGTTTGATGAGCAGCTGGGTGGGAACCAGGGACCCAATCTGTTCACCAAGCAATTGTCGGGGGCCGGGGAAAGTGAGACCAGAGTTCACCTCGGGCCTGGTCCAGGATGGGCTCGAGCCCCAGCGCAGCCCCGGCCAGCTGTGACTCAGGCAAGTGACATCCGCGGCCGGTCCCTGCTCTGTGACCTGGGCTGGCCTCGCTGGACCTCTCGGGGGGTGCCGTGAGCGGCTGTGTGGATCTGTCGGCCAGGGTGGGCACCGCGTTTGCCAAGGACAGCAAGATGGTGACAGGGTGTCTTGGGGCGGCGGGGTCTCTGGGCACGTGGCGGTGTCTCTGCACTGGCTCGGATGTCATTTTTCCCCCACGGCAGCCCCAGCATCAAGGACGCAGAGGGGGCTGTGCAGACTGGCCCCGTCCCACCTCTGCACAGGCCCTCAGGACCCTGCCCCCAGAGCCCTTCCCTCCCCTCACCCTTCAAAGCCTGGTTGGGATGTCAGGGCTCAGCTTGGAATGGGAGTTCAGCCTGGCCCTTTTCCTCGGTCCCGGGCCCCCGGTCTCCCCTCTGGCTTGCTTTTCTCACTGGCTCTGCGTTTACACCCTCCCAGACTCTCTCACCGAGGTGTGACCTCACACCAAGGCCGTGGGTGACCCTTGAGAAAGGGGCATCTTTTCCTAGCTAGCATAGAGGCTCTGTATGAATCACCAGCTCCTTCCTGTGCCCTCAACTCTGAGGGCTCATGTGGGCTCCTGCATGTTCTTTATTATGTTGGGCACCCTTGCACCACAGGGCCTTTGCATTAGCTGTTCTCAAAGCCTATGACACCTCCTCAGACAGGCACGGCCTTGCTGTCTCCTAGGGCACGGCTTCCACCTCACACAGCCCGGCCACACCCCACCCTCGGCCACACCCCACCCTCGGCCACACCCCACGCTCAGCCTCCCTCCCTGTCTCTCCTGGACTTTGCCATCAGCCTCCCTCACCTCTGCTGGTTTCCCTGCAGCTGTAACCATCAGCACCGCTAGCAGCTAACACCACACAGTGCATCACCCGGTGTGGCCGGAAGTCTGAGATCCATGGAGACCCCAGGGAGAGGCCGCCTCCCACTGCCCGACTCCAGAGGCTGCCTCGCTCCTCCGCCCTCGGCCTTCCCTGCATCCTCAGCCTCTGACGTCTTCCCATCCCTCCCTGACTGGGCTCCTGGCTCCCCCGACACTTAAAAGAATGCTCGTGAGGGCCGTGAGCCCCCACTGTTCCAGGCTTCCCTCCTCATGCCAGTCACTGTCGTGGTCACTTCCCCAAACTCCCTAGTCTACCGAGAGGCCACGAGTCCACAGGTTCCTGGACCCCAGTGAGGAATTCTTTGCGGGGGGCGGTGTTATTGGGGTTGTTTTTGTTTTTCAGTACTGGAGTTGAACCCAGGGCCTCGTGCGTACCTTGCGAGTGCTCTACCACTGAGCTGAATCCCCAACCCCTTTTTTATTTTTTATTTTTATTTATTTTATATTTATATTTATATTTTTATTTTTATTTTCATTTTTTTCTGGTACTGGGGATGGAACCCAGGGCCTCGCGCCTGCATGCTCTGCAAGTGCTGGACCACTGAGCTGCATCCCCAGACCATTGTTTTACTTTTTGAGACAGGGTCTCGCTAAATTACACAGACTGCCTCTGGTCTTGAACTTGCGATCCTCCCACCTCCGCCTGCCCATCCGCTGGGATGACAGGTGTGTGCCACCACCCCCAACGCTCTTTATTTTTTATTTTGAGACAGTGTGTAAGTTACCCAGGCTGCCTCTGGCCTTGAACTTGCAGTCCTCCTGCCTCGGCCTTCCGAGTCACTGGGATACAGGCATGAGCCACACACCTGGCTTTGGGGACATCATGCCTCCCACCACAATCTCATTTTCATTTTTTCCTCCTGCTCCTCCTCCTCCTCCTCCTCCTCCTCCTCCTCCTCCCAGTGCCTGGAACATTGCTGGAGGCCGGGGGAAGGGCAGGAGGACCTGGAAGAAGCAGGAAAGCCACCGGGAGGCGGAAACACGAAGCTTCCACTGGACTGGGGCGTCCTGTTCTCCCACTTGAGCCACCACCCACCCGCCCACTCACCACCCTGGGGCTGGGCCTCCCTGGAGTCACCATGGGGGACAGGAGAGGCTGGGAGGGGACGAGGACGCCCAGCTGGTGTGGCGAGTTTGGCTGGTCCCAGCCCTAGACAGAGAACGGCAGAGATGGGCGCCAGTGTGCTGGAGCTGGGGAAGGGGAGGCGGCCATCCATCACCCTGTGGACCCCAGGCCCGCCATGCCACCGCCTGCCCCAGCCGGGACCCAGGAAGAGGCCACTTCCTCCCTCACACCCAGGGTTCCAGGCCCAGCCTCCTCCCTCAGACCCGGGGGTCCAGGCCCAGCCTCCTCCCTCAGACCCAGGGGTCCAGGCCCAGCCTCCTCCCTCAGACCCGGGGGTCCAGGCCCAACCTCCTACCTCAGACCCGGGGGTTCAGGCCCAGCCTCCTCCCTCAGACCTGAGGGTCCAGGCCCAGCCTCCTCCCTCAGACCCGGGGGTCCAGGCCCAACCTCCTGCCTCAGACCCAGGGGTCCAGGCCCAGCCTCCTCCCTCAGCCCCAGCTTAAGGCCCAGCCTCTGGCCTCCTCCCTCGCTTTGGGCCCCTGCTGTCTCCACCTGCCTCCTCCACCCTTTTCCCCTTTTGTGACCAGGCTACTGGGAGAGTCTCGGGCTCCCTGTGCCTGGCCAAGTGTCTCTGGCCTAAAGTGGCCCTGGGACCCAGCATCAGGCGCCCCCCGCCCTCCGGGGAAGCCCAGGCAAGGAGGGCCTGGAGGGCCAGTTGGGCGGCGCGTGTCCAAGTCACGGGGTGGAGGCCGGGGGCGAGGCCCAGCCTCTCCGCCACCTCCCTGACAGGCACCCCCTGATTAGAGTGGAGGAGGGCAGCTGGGGCCCTCCCAGGTCCAGCCGCCTACCTCCCACCCAGCCTGAGGTCTTCATGGCCTCCCTAAGCATCTGTTGGTGGCCTTGGGGGCAGCGATGTCCCCGCCTCCCGCTCTTCCCCAGATGCAGGTGAGCAGGGCCTTGATGCCCCGTTCTGGGTCACAGCAGCCCAGGCCCAGCATCCTTCCGCAGACCCGGGGGGGCCAGAGTGTCGCCCGCTGCAGTCCCCACCCAGTCCGGTTCCTGTTTCCGTCTCCCTCTGGACTGGAGGCGGCCTCCCTGTCCCCTGCAGGTCCAGCCTCTCCCGGAATCTGTGCCAGGGACCAGGTTCTAATGGAAATGCTCCCAGGGTGACGATGGCCTGGCTGTATGAACATGCGACCTCACGACCCAGTGACCTCTGACCCAGGCAGAGCCGGAGAGCCCGAGATGTGGCTGGTGCTCCCCTGCGGTGCCCCCAGGCCGCTCTGCAGGCCCATCCCCGAGGGGGCAGGAGGCCTGTGGACAGCGCAGATGACACAGACGACGCCGTGTTCCTGGAGCGCGGTGGCCCTGGAGGGCAGAGCCTGATGCCCAGCGCATCCACACCTGCACTGCTTCCTGGCCTTCGGTCCCCAGAGGCCGGTGGGAGTGTCCGCACATGGCCCCAGGGGCCACGGCGCCTCTCTGCCCTCAGGGCCCCTCACAGCCCGAGAACAGTGCCTCGTGTCTCCGCAGCCGCTGCTCACCGCCTTTGCCACCCGGGGCCTCTACCCCAGCCCTCTGGACCACCGTTTGCCCCTGCGGGCCGGACACCCCAGCCACACACTGTCCAAACCTGGCCATCGTCACGGCTTTTGTACCGCTTAGAGGTTGAACCCGGGCTTCGCAAGTGCCTTGGAGGTGCTCTGCCATGCTGCTGCACTCAGCCTGTGTCTTGTTTTATTTTATTTTATTTTCCGGTACTGGGGGTTGAATCCAGGGCCTCACGCCTGCACCTTCTGCAAGTGCTGGACCATTGAGCTGTGCCCCCAGCCCACTTTTTTACTCTTTGAGACAGGGTCTCACTAAGTTACGCAGACTGTGTCTGGTCTTGAAGTTGCGATCCTCCTGTCTCCACCTCCCGAGCCGCTAGGATGACAGGCATGCACCACCGCGCCCGGCTCCGTGTCTTATTTTTTATCTTGAGTCAGGGTCTCACTAAATTGCACAGGCTGCCTCTGGCCTCGAACTTGAGATCCTCCCGCCTCTGCCTCCTGACTCACTGGGATCGCAGGCATTCACCACACCCGGCGAGGAACATGTCTTATTTCATCCTCTGTATCCAGCGTTTCCACACAGAAGCAGCATCACAATGGCTGCCATGGCTGACAGACTTTGCACCTCAGTTCCAACAGCCCTACTGAACCGTAACCTTGCCGAAGCGTTCATGCTGTTTTAAATTATTTCTGCTATCTGAGTGACATTTAAATCAACCACGGTGAAATAAATCAGAAAACCATCAGTTCCTCGGTCACATCTGCCACGTTCCCGGGACTAAGCAGCTGCTCAGCCCAGCTCTGAGCTCAGCCCGGCCGGAGCAGCTCAGCTCTGAGCCGCACTTCCGGCCTGCCTCACTTGCGGACTGACTCAGAGGATGTGAGCTGGGTGGAGCTGGATGAGTGAGTAGGTGGTGGACAGGTGGACAGACAAGGGAAGATGAGGGTGACGAGGGGTGACAGGAGGGTAGTGGCTGGCGGAAGGATGATGGGTAGATGGACAGTGGGGTGAATGGCGGACGGTCGCAGACGGCTGGTGGCTGGACACGCAGTCACAGTCGGGGGGCAAGATGGACACAGGTAGGAAGATGACACACTAGTCAGCTTTTCCCTGCCGCAGGGCCACTACGAGTCGGACCCGATCGACGGAACCTAACAACAACAGCAAAATCCCCGGAGCAGCTCTTTGATGCAGAAGAGGTCTATCCAGCTCCTGGTTCTTGCGGAACGAGGTCCAGGCCGCACCCGCAGGCTCCTGTGACTCTCGGAGGCCTTGCATCACGCGGGCACCCACGTCACACGTCCCTCTCTTTGTCTCTGTCAGCGTGTGTTCTTGTAAAGCCACCAGGAGGCACCCACAGGCTCCACCTCCCCGAGGCCCCACCTCAGACGCCTCTTTGCTCCAGTAACCGGAGAATTTGGGGCTCAACTGCATGAGTTTCAGAGAACAAACCGCAAACCGCAGCCAGGCAGTGGCAGGCGGACCTGGGCTGGGTCCTGGGCTGTCTCTGTCTCCCGGGTCTCCTGGGAGTCCACCACGCCTGTGTGGCTGGTGATCTCTGCACCTGTCCTCCTCCCATGACTGGCCAAGGCCTCACCCTGGGGTCCTCCGGTTCCTCTGCAGGAGGCTGGGCCCCTCGCCCCAAATCAGGCTTTGCGTCTCCTCATCTCCCTCCCGGCGTCCCAGAGTCAATGGACCCTCTCGTCACCACCCCCTGTCACTCACTCCATCAACAAGCACTTAATGTGCCCCTACTGGGTCCCTGTATCCTTCCACTGTCCCTCTTTGATCTCTATGCTGAGCAAATGATCCAAGAAGCTGGACTTTATGAAGAAGAATGCAGCATCCTGATTGGAGGAAGACTCATTAACAGCCCGCATTATGCAGATGACACAACTCTGCTTGCTGAAAGTGAAGAGGATTTGAAACATTTACTGATGAAGATCAAAGAACACAGTCTTCAGGATGGATTGCACCTCAGCATCAGCAAAATAAAAATCCTTACAACTGGGTCAGTGCACAGCTTCGTGATAAATGGAGAAAAGATTGAGGTTGTCCAAGATTTCGCTTTACGTGGTTTACAATCAACACCCGTGACAGCAGCAGTCAAGAAATCAAAAGGTGCATTGCATTAGGGGAAGCTGTTGGAAAAGTCTTCTTTAAAGTGTTGAAAAGTAAAGATGCCACACTGAAGATGAAAGTATCCCTGACTTATGCCGTGATAATTTCAGTTGCATAATTTCACGGTTGTGAAAGCTGGGTATTGAATAAGGGAGACAGGAGAAGAATTGATGCTTTTGAATTATGGTGCTGGAGATGAATACTGAATATACCATGGACTGCCGAAAGAACCAACAGATCTGTCCTAGAAGACATGCAACCAGAGTGCTCCTTGGAAGCAAGGATGGCTAGACTGCGACTTACGTATTTTGGACATGTTGTCAGGAAGGACCATTCCCTGGAAAAAGACATCATGTTTGTGAGAATGGCTGGTCAACGATAAAAGGAAAACCCTCCACTAGATGGATTGACACAGTGTCCGAAACAATGGGCTTAAGCATAAAAAAGATCCTGTGCCTGGCACAGTGTCGGGAAGTGTTTCGTTCTGTTGTCTCTAAGGGACAGAACTGACTCGATGGCACCTAACAACAGCAAACAACTGTATGCCAGACACTTCCTCGGGATGCCACAGTTGATAAGGCAAAAGACAAACCCTGTTCTTGTGAGGCCAAGGGCAGGCAGAGCAGGTCGGAAGCACATGGTGAGAAGAGCTGTGGAAAGAGCAGGAAAGCAGGCAGGTGGCGGCTGGCTCAGGGGAGAGGATGCCAGCAGAGGCTGACAGAGCCGTGATTCTCCTGGCCATCTTAAGGAGCCCCGTGGCCGGTAGGGGAACCACAAGTGCAAAGGCCCTGTGGTGGGCCATTCTGGGCCTCTGGCCTCCTTGTTTGGCCAGTTCCTCACCATCGTCCACTTGGGGACGGCCCCAGACCCCTCCTGGTACATCAGACTCCCACTGGGTCCTCCCGAGTCCCTCTTGCTGACAGGGCTGCCTCCTGACTCCATGTTTCCCTCGGTGTCCCCGTAAGAGCTTGGGCCCCCCAGCCTCCCTCTGGGCTCTACAGGGAGCCCAGTGACCTCAAGCAGATCCAGGGTAGAGATTAAGGGTCAGGAAGGCCATGCAAAGGGCCGGGGGTCTCTGTTTACACCTCCGACATCCCTCTGCCTGAACGGAAGCCCTGTCCACAGTGGGCATCAGGGATCCACCCGGGCGGGAGGGAGCAGGAAGTCCGAGGGGTGGGTCACCAAGCCAGTTGGTCTTCTGTCACTCTCACGGTGACAGGCAATGCTGTGTGATTGTGGCAGGCCAGGCTCCCTCTCTGGACCTCGACTGCACCCGTGGGTCTCCCAGCCCCCTTCCCCCTCAACTACGCAGCAGTAATTGGTCAGTAAATACAATTTTACACGGTGACTCCTTAAACACAATGTTTCATCTCACCAAGATTTCCCTCATACATACAAGAAAAACGAGGAGAAACTTCTAGAAGATTCCACCGACGTTTGTGGTAATTACTCCAGGGTTAAGAGGGAGGTTAACACCTGTTTCCCATCTCTGCTTATCCGCTTGGGTATTGTGGTTTTAGAAGCTGGACCTAGTCTTCTGGGTCACTAAAGCGGCTGTTTCTGGGGGGGCCTGGCTTAATGGCCACTCAGGGCCACTCAAGGGCCCAGGGCCGGCCGGAGAGGCCTGGCTGGGGAGGACACGCTCATCCGGCCCCGAGTACCAGGCACTCCTTCCTGGCACCGAGAAATATCTCCCTCCTCACAGCAGCCTGGTGCCACGGGTGCCATCTGCAGATGGGGAAACTGAGGCACAGAGGTCTCTAGGCTGGCTCCAGGCCCACAGGCAGGAGGCAAAGCCAGACCAGGACCTTCAAACTCCCATGCCCGGCGGCAGGTTCAACACCCGGTCTCTCCCTTCCTTTCTGCTCTCTGCGTCTCTCTGCAACTCTGTCCCTCCCTGCCTCTGATGCTCTCCCCCCTCCGCTGGGCTGGGCTGGGCGGCATCTCTGTCACTGCGTCTGAGCTGCCCCCAGGCCGGTCCCTGTGGTGTCCGTGGCTGACCACAGCTCCCGAGTGGACACGAAGGGGTGGAGGAAGGAGCCCCACAGAGGCGCAGAGCGGAGGGATGTGTGCAAGGGCTCCTGGGCCGGCGGCCTCGGCTGTGGGATGGGCGGGGTGTGGACTCTGCCCCCTGCAGCCCGGCCTCTCCTGAAGGAGGGAGGCGTGGGCAGAGCCAGGAGAACCGGCTGGCGCCCCGCCCCTGGGCCGGGCGGGCTTGCACCTGGCGGGCTCGCGGCAGACGCTGCGCACACCTGGCCGCGCCAGCTCCCGCCTGCCCTCCTGCCATGGACGGGCCGCAGCCCCCGGCCCAGTGGGACGCCTATGAGGAGCAAATCTCAGAGCTCAGGTGAGGCGCGGGGCCGCGGGCCGGCAGGGGCTGCAGAGGGACAGGGCTGAGATTCAGCGGATTGAAGGCCAGCAGCCTCGGCCTCCTCCGGGGAGAGAGGAGGAGGACAGGGAACTCGGGGGGTGCAGGAAAGTGAGGCCGGCTGCACCCACGACTCCCAGGACTCCCCGACAGGGCCTTGGGGCGTCTTGGGGCTTGGCACAAGCTTGGCGGGCGCTTGAGGGTGGAGAGTTGGCGGCCGGAGGCGCCAGGTCTGGGGACTCCAGCAGACTCCGGTAGAAGCTGCATCCTGGGGGCCGGGCCGACTCCTGCCTCCCTAGAGAGACTGGGACTGAGCCTCCGCACCCCTGAGCAGGACTGTGTACCCGGAGAAGAGTCAGACCCTGGGATAGCACCTGGTTCCCAGATGGGGAAACTGAGGCTGAGGGAAAGGGACATGGCCGCAGGCATGCAGCCAGCAGCAGATGCAGACCCAGACCAGCACCCTAGGATCAGATGCGCCCACAGAGGCCCCGAGAGGCCAGGCAGCTGAAGCTGTGGCTGTGTGACCTAGGCAAGCTCCCTCGAGTCTCTGGGCCTCTGAGGCTGAGAACAACCTTTCGCGCTTGAGGAAGGCTCCGGCGTTCTCTGCTCAGCTCTCCCGTCCAGGCCTCTGGGTTCTGCATTCTTCTCTCAGAGGCAAAGCTGCCGGGGACGCCTGGAGCTCCTGCTCTCGGCTGCGCTGTGTGACTTTGATCCACTCAGTTGCTCTCTCTGAACCTGGGTTTCTTCATCTGAGACATGGGTTAGCAGTCACCCCAGGAGGCCCCTCCGGAGCTGGATGCTGGAGCGCCCCGCATGTACCTTGGGACCTCAAGCTTCCCCCACCTTCCCTGGACCCTGGCTGAGCAGTGGGCCTCGCCTGAGCTCTGTCTCCCTGCTGGGCCATTTCCTAGGGGAACCCCACCGAGGCACTCAGGGCTCCCTGAAACTCCGCCTCCCACTGCCCCTGGTCAGACCCCAGGTGCCTTCTCTGTCCCTGGGTTCTCTATGGGGCCCACGGTCTGACAGTCCATGTCCCCACCCCGTCCCCACTCTTCCCACAGCCCAGCTCAGATCCTGTCTTCTTCCCCTGTGGCCTCACCCCAGCTTCCCACCTCCGTGGGTCCCAGATCCACCCTCGCATCCTCCCGGCCACTGTCCGGTGACTCCCCAACAGGCACAGTCTCCTGTACCACATTCCATCCAACCTACGACTTCAGGTTCCCTGGCCACACCCACTCCTCCCTGCCCCGGTGCCTTTGCACATCCAGTTCCTGGGGGAAGGTTCCCAGAGAGATTCTTTTCTCAACCCTGAATCTATCCCCACCCGGTCCCTGCTCCAGATCCTTCTGTGGCTCCCAGCATCCAGGGCAGTGGCTCCCAAACCCCTTTTAAGACATAGATTTCTTATATCCAAGAGAAATTTCCTTCTAGGGAGAAACACAAACTAAAGGTTAGGACAGCGGTGAGGGTGGGGTAGGGTCCGAGCCCCACTTTGCTCCCGTATCATCCCCACCCCTGTGGAGGATGTGGCCCTGGTAGCTGTTGAGCCCACTGTGGCCTTCCCCCTCTGCTGGCCCTTCTACCTCCTGACCCCCAGCCCCTAGTGGTCTTGGCTTCCACTTGCTGCTGCTTTGTGCCCCCCGCCGGCACCGCCCACCCCAGGGCCTTTGCACATGCAGTTTCTTTTGCCTAGGTGACCTCTGCCCTCTCCCTTTCATTTGCCAAACTGCCTCTCAAGCTTGAAGAGGCCATGTCCAGCCTGGGCCACATAGGCTTCCCTCTGAGAGAGGAAGGAGGCTCCATAGTGGGTCCGATCACAGCGGTCCAGTTTCAGATCCATCCAGAGAACCAAAGGTCAGCCTGGTCTTGGCTGTGGACCCAGTGTAAGGAGCCCAGGGAACGATGTCCCGGGATGAGTGACTGGGTGCAGGTGAGATTGGGTAACCTTTGAGCCCAGGTGAGTCAGGGTTACCAACAGTGAGTAGAGGAGGAGAGGCCGGGGCAGGGCCAGAGAGGAACAAAGGGCTAGGGCTTGTCAGGAGATTCTGGGGCGCCAGGTCAGGGGGCAGAGGCAACATCCCCACGGCCATGCCCCACTGCGCCCCAGAGCCTGTCTGCAGCCCTACCCGATCTTTAAGTCTCCCCAAAAAGCAGGCGAACCCTGCACAGCTCTGGGTCTAAACCACAGGCCCAGGTGGCACAAACTCCTGGGGTTAGCTCAGGCTGTAAGACGCGTCGCTCGCAGTGTTGTAGATAACGGGGTTCGTCACACATCAGGGTTCACGTTCGCTGTGTCTCACGCAGCCCGATGGCCTGAGAACGCAACAAGGCAGAATGAGACCACCGGCGCAGCACGCGCCTGTAACGTGAGGCCCGGGTCCCATCCCGGCACTGCCACAAACAGAAAATTAGGACAAACAAGGTTTTAAGACGCAAAAAGACGCACGGCAGACCGGCGTTGGCAGCCAGCGTGGGAGGAAGCCCAGGGCTCTGAAGTCCCTCGGCTGCATCCGGCACTGTTATCTCAGTTAATCCTCCATTGACCTACCAGGCCCGGTTTAACCTGGGCGGATGACTAAGTACTGCCATCCCACTTCAGATCCAAGGCCCAGAGAGGCCGAGTGACTTGCCCAAGGTCACACAGCTATCAAGTAGGGTGTAGCCAGGATTCTAACCAGGGAAACACGAGTCTGTCACGTCCTGGGTTTGGGTGTGAAGAAGATGGGGAGGAGCAAGGTCCGGGCAGCAGCCCTGGCCAGCCAGAGGCCCAGCTGCGGCTCCAGGGCTTGGCTTTGCCGCAAAGCCTGGCATAGAGCCCCTTCCTGAGAGGGCTGAGGCCAGTGAAGCCAAGCTGGCCTCAGGACCTGCCTCCCTCTGATCTCCAGAGTCCCCCAGGGCACCTGACCTCTGCCCCTCATGGCCGCTGCAGAGCTGAGGGGGGACCAGGCAGAGCCCACCAGGGGTGTCTTCCAGCCACAGCCAGTCCTGGAGCTCGCGGGACTGTTAGCGACTTACAACAACAAACGCTTCGTCTGCGCTAGCTGGAGGCCTGGGGGCCAGGGAGAGCCGCTCACAGCCCAGGGTCACAGCCCGCCCGTCACCCTTCACACGGGCTCTCGGGGTGGGCAGCGGCCTGGTGGTCCCTTGTGAGCGCCGGCAGCGGCCGGGAGGTAGGAACGCCCAGGTCCCATGCGGAGGGCACAGAGCGGCTCCGTGTGCCGCCTGCGGGTCACTGGGAGCTGGGCACCCAGCAGCTGTCATTGGCATTACGTGCCGGACAGCAGCCTGGCAGGGAGGCCGTGGGGGGTGGCAGCCGCCTGAGCCTGGTGCCTGGGAAGCCATGGCCGACAGGACCCCTGTGGCCTCCCTGGGGCTGCTGGGTGGCAGGTGCCGGGTCACGCCCACCCCGCACCAGCCGCCGCAGCTGGTTTGGTTCCAGTTTGTTTTGTTTTTCCTTCACTTGGGACTGGGCGGGAGGAGCCGGTGACCCAGACTCTCTGCCACCGCCGAGCCAGGTTCGCGCTGGGGGCCTCATGCACAGGCCCCCGCGGCCGCCTCTGTGGTCCCCACTCCACAGAAGGGAAACTAAGGCCCACAGTGCCAGGCGAGCTGCACCCCAGCCTTCCACGACCCCACACTCGAGAAGGGGGTGGAGGGGGCGGGAAGAGCCCCGGGCTGGCTCCCACCTGGGGGCTGAGGAGAACAGCGTCCTCTGAGGAGACACCGCGTGCGCCCGGGAATCACTTCAGGTTGGGCTGGCACATTGAGAAAAACCAAATAAGCCGGCAGAGCTGTCTCCAGTTGCATGTTTTGTTTGCCCTGGTAGATCTGCAGTGCTGTCGGTTCAGTACGACGTCCGTCCGTCTGCTCTTAGAACTTATCAGCAGGGCCCCTGACTCCGGCCTGAGCGTCGCGGCAGAGCACGGTCTCCTCCCCGGGCCCAGAGCTCTCCATGGGCAGAGCCCGCTTTCATTCAGATCTCACTGATTTTATGGCTCAAAAGGTCACTTGCAGGCCCAGGCCATCCCAGTGGCCCCTAGGGGCCCCGCCCGAGGGGAGTCCGTGTGCATTGTGACCAGGCCAGCAGTGGGTGAAGGAGGCTCATGGCCTGTGACAGGCCACGTTTCACTCGCTCGCCAGCCAAGAGTGGCCGATGCTGCGCTGAGTGTCTGGGTCCCTGCAGGAGAGGCCGCTGGGCTGGGAGCCCCCCAGGGCAGGAGGCACACAGTAGGAGCTTCATAAATGCAAGGAATGGAGGGAGAGGGAGGTCGACAGAGAAAGACAGAGAGCAGGGAGGCTCGGAGGCCACAGGCAGGAGGCCGGGGCGCGCAGCGGCCGGGGTGGCGGAGCGTGGATGCCGGGAACACACAGACCCTGCCTCGAGGACGGAACAACACTGGCCTGGCCTGGGCGCTGCCGCTGTGCCAGTCGGCGACCCAGAGAGCAGGCAGGGCAGGCGGGCAGTGGGGGCACAGAGGGGCCGCCGGGCCTGGGGGCCACAGCCAGGGCCTCGAGCCAAAGGCACGTGTCTCGCCCGTGGGTGTGGGGCACTGTGGCCTCTCGGCTTCCGGGTCCCCCTTTCTGACATGGGCCTCAGGGAGCCTTGGCCACCTGGTTCTGGGAGCTGAGGGCCGGGTGCTGCCTCCCACCTGCTGGAGGCCGGATGACATTTAACCCGGAGTCTCTGCCCCAGTGGAGGAGGAGCGTCTAGCGCGTTAACCACGAGAGAGAGAGAGAGAGAGAGAGAGAGAGAGAGAGAGAGAGAGAGAGATTCATTTCTTTAGCTTCTTTACATTCTTCTCTATTGTTAGAAACTCACGCCGGGCACAGTGCCCCGCCTATGATCCCAGCACTCAGGAGGTGGAGGCAGGAGGATGGCAAGTTCCGGGCCAGCCTGGGCCTCGTGAGACCCAGTCTCATTTAAAAGCTTATACAGGTTTTATAGAATTTTTTTCCCTGTGCTGAGAGAGGAACCCAGGGTCTTATGTACGGCAGGCAACCGCTGCACCACTGAGCTACAACCCAGCCCTGAAGTTATGCAGATTTTAGATGTATAAGAATTTACCAAGGGAAAAAGAAAGAAAAGAAAAAGAAAGAACGAAAGAATGGGTAAGGGAAAGTCAAACCTCTAAGGTGACTGTCACCCAAACAACAGGACACCACCTTCCGACCTGGCAGTTAAAGTCCTAATTATCCATCCCAGAGAAGCAAGGCCCTAGAGTTACGTGGACTGGAACATTCTTGGCAGTTTCAGGAGTGAACTGCCCAGCCTGGAAGCAGCGAGGTGTCCACCATCAGGGACGCGCCACACTGCAGCTGGTCACACGTGGAGTATTATGCAGGCACAAAGAGAAGCAGATTTCAATATGTGCTCAGCCGGCCCTATTCAATCGGCTGAGGGTAGAATAGAGCCTTTAAAAGTCGTGTCTATGCTGAGCAAGGCTTTCTCTTCTCATTATTCCCTAAACAGTCGGCATGGCAACCATTTCCACTGTATTAGGTATGGTCCATTACCTAGGGTTGATAAAGGAATGTACAGGTTGCGTGCCAATATTATCACCATTTTCTGTAAGCTGCTTGGACACCTGTAGATTTTGGAATCTATGGGGGTTTGGGGAACTGATCCCCACAGATACCAAGGGATGACAATGTTCACGGAGCTGGAAGATGTCAGCACGGTATGCTGAGCATAGAAAAAGCTAGGCCAGCCAGGCACAGTGGTGCACGCCTGTCATCCCAGCAGCTCGGGAGGCGGAGGCAGGAGGATCTCAAGTTCGAGACCAGAAGCAGTCTGCGTAACTTAGCGAGACCATGTCTCAAAAAGTGAAAAAATGGGCTGGGGGCACAGCTCAGTGGTCTAGCACTTGCAGAGCACGCAGGCGTGAGGCTGTGCGCGTCTGTGATGCAGAGTCTCAGCCTGGCACTGGTGGGCCCAGGAAACCGCCTGGGGCCCGGACTCTGCGTCCCCATGTGGGGTGATCGCGTGGGGGGCTGTGCTTGTCAGAATTCTCTGTGACGTGTGCCTTTCCTCAAAGGGAAAGTGATTTTTAAAGGGCGGAAGAGGGGCGTTCAGCAGCTGCCTTTGAAGATCACGAGAGGGGCTGGGGCTGCAGCCCAGCGTGGGGCACTTACCTGGCATGTTCCGTCCCCAGCACTGCCAAAGACAAACAAACTGAAAAACAGATGCACAGAAAAGAAAGAGCTGGATCTGAAAAGATTGCCATCATACACTCAGTGGAAAGTAAGCAGGCCGCAGGGTGTGGTATGGAGTCTGGGGGAGGGGGGGACCCCAGAGCTGACGTGCCGGAGTCGCTTGGGTACCTGGATTCTGTGCCAAACTGGTACAAGTCTAGCTTGGCACTGACGGGCTGTTCACCACGAACAAACCCAGTTGATAACAAACATATAGCATGACTAATCCAGATGGTCAATGCATTTAGAGATGTGGTGCGAGAATTTATTTCCCGAAACAGATTTTCTAGAAACACGGAGGAATGCCACGCACCACAGCAAGGCAGCCCCAGGGTAGCAAACCCCAGGGCCTTTGCACAGCCCCTGAGGAGCCCCTTGGGCTTCCACACCTCCCAGCCCCTCGTGGGTCTCCTGCTCCTGTGGCTCCCAAGTACCTCCCGTCATCAGCCAAGGGCCGGGAGAGTGAGCTCATGGCGTTTGCTGCCACCGTGTGCAGAATTCAAAATCCAGCGTGTACAGAGAGAAGCTGGGCGCAGTGACCACAGCTGTGATCCCAGCACTCAGGAGGCCAAGGCAGGAGGACTGCGATTTCCAGGCCAGCCAGGGCTACACTGAAAGACCTCGTCTCAAAAAAGCAAGCAAACAAAAAAGACATACAGAACGGAACAACATGGAAACCTCACGCGTCTACGACCACCCTGGGCCTGAAAACGTCTTTCTTGCGCATAACTCGTCTTCCTTCTTTATCTTCTACATAATTAGGTTCCACACTGTGCCCGGCTATGCCCCTTGCCTTTTTCATTCTGTGTGACAGCTCAGACATCTTGCCTAATGAATGTCACGCTAACATTTTACTGTGAAATTTCCGGGCTGGACGCGGTGGCACAGGACTGTGGTCCCGGCACTTGGGAGGCCGAGGCAGGAAGACTGCAAGTTCGAGGCCAGCCTGGCTACATGGAGAGCTCTTATCTCAAGAATGAAAATAAAATAAAACGTTTCGAAGCACACAAGCACGTCAGAAGAATCAGCCCGTGAGCGCTCCATTCCGCCCCCACCCCCGGCCGTCCATTCTGCAGACTTCATCCCGTATCTGACGCCCTCTGCCAATCTGTCCCTGCCGGGGCCCTGTGGGAACTGGTGCCCTGTTGACCTGGGCATCTGAATCTTTGATGGATTTCAGTGCAAGTCGCAGACGCCAGCACTTCTCGCCCTGGTATTCCCGCTGCGTATCGTTAGCAGGGATTCAACATTTGCTTGTGGTCTTTCTTTGCAGACAAAGTTTATATGCAGTAACCTGTAGGAACTGAAAGCACACAATTTTGAGAATTCTATCAGGTACCTGTGTGTCTGTCAATTTGTCGTGCTGTGGGGGCTTGTGTGTTACTGCAAGCTATGCCACTGGTATCTCAGGTACCAGCAGGACCACCCATGGTGGACAAGTTTCAGCTGAGCTTCCAGACTAAGACAGACTAGGGAGAAGGACCCAGCAGCCCACTCCTGAAATAATCAACCATTGAAAACCCTATGAATCACAGAGAAGCACCGTCAGATATAGTGCTGGAGAATGAGCCCCCAAGGTAGAAGGCATTCAAGAAATGGCTGGGGAAGAGCTGCCTCCTCCAAGTAGGGTTGACCTTAATGACGGGGATGGAGTAAAGCCGCTGGGACCTCCTTCTGCTGATGTGGCACGACTCATAATGAGAAGAAACACAGTGGCTGCAACGATGGGATCAAACATAAAAAGATGTGTGCATGGCACAGTGTCAAGGAATGTCTTATTCTGCTATACATAGGGTTGCTCTGAGTCGGACTGGACTCAATGGCACCTAACAACAAGATACAGACATGTCCTTGGGAATGGCTGATGCCAGCGTCTTCGGGGCTCTGGTTTATTGGCCCATTGCATTATTGGTTCTGGACCCTCTTCAAAGACAGTTGCGATGGGCATCCTGGTACGTACCGGTGGGCACATCCTCAAGAGCATCTGTGTACCCCACACCTCCCTGGGGCTCGTATTCATTTGCTCGTCCGACAGGCACAGGGGCCGGCTGCCGCCTGTCACCCTGCTTTGTTGAGGCGGAACACAGTAGAGGGAGATGGTCTGCCCCCTCCCAGCTCTGCTGCTAACAGAGAAGATAGATTTAGAGAGGGAGCCGGGCGCGGTGGCGCACACCTGTAATCCCAGTGGCTTGGGAAGCAGAGGCAGGAGGATCGCAAGTTCGAGACCAGAGGCAGTCTGCGGAATTTAGAGAGACCCTGTCTCAAAAAGTAAAAAAAAATGGGCTGGGGGTGCAGCTCAGTGGTCCAGCACCTGCAGAGCATGCAGGCGCGAGGCCCTGGGTTCAACCCCCAGTACTGAAGAAAAAAAAAAAAAAGATTTAGAGAGAGGGAAATAGACAAAGAAAAGAGTCACTAAGTATTAACGGGGTAGAGGAAAGAGCATGCGGGGCGGAGGGATGGGGATGAAGTGTGTTACCCGGGGTGCCCTGCTTCATCCCAGGTGGTCTGGGCAGACCCTGGCCCAGAGGAGGGAGAAGGTGCTGGGGCACCCGTGACCTCCTGAGACTCCCCTCGCCCCCTCCCGTGGGCAGAGGCCTGTCCTGGTGCTGGCCAAATCGCGAACCACCCCGCTGAGGTGCAGCTGCGGATGTTGGCCAGGGAAGCCAAGCAGACGGCAGATGGTGGCGTCCCTCGGGGCCCCTACAGGCGGAGGCAGGCGCTGGACGCCGCCCTCGGGCTCCGGCTGTGGAGTCCCTGGAGACCCCTCAGCGCTCAGCGGCCTCCAGAGCCAGGGGGACCGGCCAGGGCAGCCTGCAGAGGCTGGGACGAGAGGTGGCAGCCAGGGAGGCCGCCAGGCCAGCGTCCGGCCAGCGCCTGTCTCCCCTGACCCCACACGCTCCCTCCTCATCACACCACTGCTTGGGGGGGACCAGGTCTCCCTCCGCGGCCCAGGCCAACCTGGAACCCTGTCCTCGTCTGGCACCTTCCGGTACTCGGTGCTGACACGGTCAGGTGTTGCCCCGCCCCACCTGGCCCTCGGGGTGCCCAGGGACCACGTGGGGGGAGGATGGACGCCTGGCCAGGGTGGCACAGAGCCCCGGCTGGGAGGCCCCTGGCATGGCGGCCCCGTGCCCCACGGCTCGTCCTCAGAGGAGAGCAGAGAGGCCCGGGTGGGTGTCCGCGGGGCGCTGCTGCTCCTCACACCTCCGATGGCCAGGGCCTGGAGGCCACCCCCACTGGGACCTGCCTTGGGATCGTGGGTGTCGGGCATCTGTGCCAACGGCTCTCAAGCCCCAGCCACACGGCCAGCTGCCCTGTGGAGCTGCCAGGGGAGGTGCAGACCTCCAGCCTCTCCCCACGCCGGCACCGCCACGCCACACTCGGTCCTGCCCCACGGTCTCTGCGACAATCTCAGCGTGAGAGACACTACAAACCAGGCCTGAGCCCCTCCGCAGGCCGTGGCAATGCCCGTGCCTCCTGGCGAGACCCGGGTGCGCAGGCTGCCCTGACTCGTGTCTCCTGACACACCCAGCGTTGAGGCCGAGAACTCCCCGGGTTCTGGAGGCCTTCTCGGTCCTCCAGCTCTGCCTGGCTCTGGCCCTGGTAGCCCCCAAGCACTAGGGCTAAAGAGGTGAACTTCAGGCCACCCCACCTGTGTTCAAATCCCAGGACTCAGGAGGCAGAGGCAGGAGATGATGGGTCGGCAGTCAGCCTGGGCTTACAGGGAGAGCCTGTCTTTAAAAAAAAAAAATCCCGCTCTACCCCTGCCGCTGTGTAGTGTTGGCCAAGGCCTCTGCCTCTCTGTGCCTCCGTTCACTCACTTGTAAAACTGGCATAGGGACAGGACCCACCTCACAGGGTTGCTGAGTGAATAAATGAGTTCAGGGGAGTTCTGTGGGAACAAGGGCCGGGTAGCATTAATTTTATTCCTTCCACAAATGTTGCCCAAGGGCACCTCTTTGCCAGGCTGCATCAGGAGAGTTTTGGAGACACTGGCCATAAAGGCAGACCAAGAAATAAACCATTATTTAACCCCTGCTGGGCTTGTGTCGTTACACACGAGCAGAGAGACAGCCAGCAACCACCAGCTAGAGCTTAATTCACCCTGGTGCGGAAGTCCAGGACCCAAAACTCTCCGAAGCGAGGGCTCTGTGAGTACCAGCAGATGCTCCGTGTGGAAAATTCCAGCCCTGGCCTCTTGGGACTGGTCAGGGTCGAACAGGAGGATTGCATAAAATATTGCATCAGGTTGCCTTCAGGCTGTGTGCAAGATGTGCCTGAACTTTGTATTTAGATTTGGGTCCCATCTCACCGTGAAAACCTGAATCCATGAACTCACAAACATTCCAAAATCCAGAAAACCTGAATCCAAAACACCTGTGGGCCCAGCATTTTGGATAAGGACAGTGAGGTTTGACCTACTGTGTCAGCCGAGACCCAGCCCAGAAGGGCACAAGAGTGATGGGAACAGAGCAGGGCCGGGGGATGGTGTGTTGTTGTTGTTGTTAGGTGCCATCGAGTCGAGTCCAACTCATAGTGACCCTCATAGGGTTTTCAACAGCTGACTGTTTCGGGATTGCCTGGGGAGTGGATTGCCAGGCCCTTCTCCCATTTTGCAGTGCTGGGAATCAAACTCAGGACCTCAGAGACTGCAGAACAGCGCTCTACCAACTGAGCTAAATCCCAGCCCCAGGGGATGGTGGAAGCCCATCAAAAGAGAGCATCAGGAGAGGCCTCATAGACCTCAGGACAGAGGCTCGAGACAGGAGAGGGTGGGAGTTGTGGGGCTGAAAGGGAGACAAAGGGAACCAACTGCCAGTGCAAAGGGCCTGTGGCCACTACGCCTGGCATATAGGGGAAGAGCAAGGAGGCCAGTGATGGGGGGACAGGAGGTGATGCAGAGGGGGTGAAGGGCCATGTGGAGGCCCATGGGTCATGGCAAGGGCTTGGCGTCAACTTTGAGTGAGACAGAGACGTGGGAGGTTTCACGTCTCCACAGACAGGAGCTACATGGGCTCTCGTCAGACCTCTGCTACTGAGGTCTGGAGGCAGAGACAGGTGAGGCAGTGACCGCAGCGACCCCGCTGAGCGCTGTGGTGGCTTCTCCTAAGATCCCTTGAGGGAGGTTTACCTCCCCTCCGTCCCCAGACACAGAAACTGAGGCACAGAGAGGCGAAGCGCAGTATCCACTGTCACACACTCATGGACATCTCAGAGCCAGGGGTCAGTGCGCCCTCTTCCCCGCGGCGAGGCCTGGCTGCCTGTGGGGGTGGGGACAGAGCCTGCCACGAGGATGGGCTGTCACTTTATGTCTGCCCTGTGTCAGGCGCTGCGGGTAAAACACTGGCTGATATGGCCCCGTGGCCTCCCAGGCAGAGCTGGCAGAGGCTCTTGAAGGCGTCCTCGAGGCCCCTGGAAGGCTGCAGTGCGGGTCAGCGCGTGGGCGTCTCTGGGCCCCTCCTCTTCTGGCACCAAGAGCTCTTGGTGCCCGCTGGCCACAGGTTCTGGGAGAGGTCCGCCCTCCCCGTGGCCTGGCTTGGAGTTCCCTGGAGGCCCCCGCCCTGCGTGGCCAGGAGGTGCGGCCGGCCTCCTAGGGACGGAGCCTCTACTCCCAGAAGTCTCCACTGGGGAGGTGATGTCCGGCCGGGGCTGGGGACGCCGGGGCAGAGGCAAACGCAAGGCATCGGTGACGGTGCCCAGTGTCCAAGGACAGGAGCAGGAGTTGAACCCCTGCCAGGCTGGGGTTCAACTGTGGGGCTGAACTGTGTCACAGAGGCCCCCAGGGACTCCAGAGGGAAGGGGAGGAGAGAGGGGTGGAGGTGAAGAGGTGACAGGAGTGTGGGGAGGAGGAGCCAGCGCCAGTGGGGAAGTGAGGACAGAGAGGAGGCCAGGTAGGAGGACGCAAGGGGCTGCGACGGCCACGCTGTGAGCCCAGCACCAGGAGGCAGAGGCGGGAGGATCACTGGAGGCTGAGGCCAGCCTGGGCTGCGTCACAAGACCCTGTCCCACAACACAGCTACGCCAAACCCCGAAGCTGCTGGGTGTGTCTTAGTGTCCCGCATCCTGGGCCTGTGGGTGACCAGGGGGCCCAGCCTCCAGGTGCCGGCGCTGCTCAGCCCGCGGCTCCACGGCGGCCCTCGCCCTCCTGCCCTCCGTGGTCACCCTTTGTCCCTCCGTGGTCACCTGCTCTCACTCCATGGTCACCTGCCCTCCTACATTCCGTGGTCACCTGCCCTTCCCCCCCCCGACGGTCACCCACCCTCCCTCCCTCTCTGCAGTCACCTGTGGTCCTGCGCTCAAATCTAGCCATGGCCACATCCCAGGCCCAGACGTTACTGGTGGTAACAAATCAGGCCACGACCGAGGGAGAGGAGAGGCCGCCCTGGGCCACACTTTGGGAGTAGAGGACTGTGGCAGACAAATGGAGAATCTCACCTGCCTCAGTGTCCCAAGCAGCTGGGCACACAGGTCGCACCACGGCACCCTCTTGCCCTGGGTTCTTGCTCTGTGGCCTCAGCCAAGCCACTTGCCCTCTCTGAGCCTCCATTTCCTCATGTGTAGAATGGGGACAGGTGGGGTTGGCCCAGCTCCGCCCAGTTCACACTGCTGCTGGTCCCTCCCGATGAGCGGAAGGTGCCCATGCGAAGGGCAGGCACTGGCCTGAGGCAGGGCCCGGCTTCCAGAGCCCGGCCTGTCCCCACAGCCCCCGGGCAGAGCCGTGGGCGGGGCGGGTGTGAGCTTCCTCACTTTTCTTCGCTCACCCAGGCACCCATCGTTCATTCGCTCCATGCCAGCAGCCGGAGCACCTCAGGTCCCACCTGGGTCCCGCCACACGGGGAGGGCAGGAGGCAGCCAACGTCGCAGGCTCCCAGCTTCTCCTGGAGGGTGACTCGGTTTCCCTCTCCTGTAGCGGAAGGAAGCAGCTCCCTGGGGAAGCGGCCAGCATCACAGACTGGAGCCCCGCGGGCTGGTGTGGCCCTCGCAGAGCCCTGGGTGTGTCGGCCCTTTAACCCGGGATCCTTCTGTGGCCAAGGAGGAAGCCGAGGCTCAAGGGGACAAGGTGCAGAAAAGGCAGGTGTCACCGGCTTGGTGGCGCACGCCTGTCATCCCAGCGGCTAGGGAGGTGGAGGCAGGAGGATCGCAAGTTCGAGACCAGAGGCAGTCTGCAGAACTTAGTGAGACCCTGTCTCAAAAAGTTAAAAAAAAAAAAAAAAAAAAAAGGGCTGGGGGTGCAGCTCAGTGGTCCAGCACTTGCAGAGCATGCAGGCATGAGGCCCTGGGTTCAACCCCCCAATACCGCAAAAAAAAAAGGTAGGTGTCAACCACTAGTCAGCCATAGTGAAAAGGCAAGTGTCAACCACCAGTTAACCACTAGTCTGCCTGGTAACTGATGACGTCGAAGCTCCCGCCCCCTGGGCCAGATCTGCCTAGTAAGTGGTGACATCACTAATTCCATGCCAACCTGTAGAAGTGAGGACTTTGCTGGACAAATGCTAAGGACAAGTCGTGGAGGGCTGGTGTGGGCAGAACCGCGACCCGACTGGGTGCCTGTCGCAGCGTGTGGTGACAGCCTGAGCCTAGACGTGTGGAGCGCAGGCAGGCATGGAGCCAGGCTCTATTCCAACCACCTTGCCCTCCTGCCATCTTTATTTTTAAAAATCGAGCAAACGTCCGCATGGTTCTTGTGTCCGCATGGGCTCCACGTGGTATTTCTGAGTCTCGCCCAGACCCTCTTTGTAGAACAAACACCTGACGTCCACAGGCCGCGAACTGCCCCTTTGTCTGCTGCCTCTCTTCCTGTGGTCTCAGCTTCCCTCAGCCAACCTCAGTCTAAAAGTACTAAGTGGAAAGTTCCAGAAGGAAACAAGGGACTGGGATTTAGCTCGGTTGGTAGAGCGCTGCTCTGCAGTCTCTCAGGTCCTGAGTTCCATTCCCAGCACTGCAAAAATGGGAGAAGGACCTGGCAATCCACTCCCAAGGGAATCCTGAAACAGTCAGCCATTGAAAATCCTATGAGGGTTGCTGTGAGTCGGACCTGACTCGACGGCACCTGACAACAATGAGACGGAAACAATCCAGAGCTTTAAGCTGCACAGTCCTTAGCAGTGAGATAAAATCTCTCGCTGGGTTTCCCACCTGGGGCATGAGCTGCCCCTTTCTCCAGGGTACCCATGGTGTATGCCGCCCTCCCCACAGGCACCAAGCGGCTTCCCCGACTATCAGATTGGCGGCCGCTGCAGCACGGCTGTGTTTGTTTATAGGCTTTGGTGGGATGTGAGGTTTGGGGCGTCCTCTGTGGGCCAGTGCAATCTACTTACACGTGAACGTTTTTCAGTTCCGTGTGCTGGGCTGTCTGTGCCATCAATGGGCAGACACAGAAAGGGAGTGCAGTGGGGAGGTGCAGGCTGATTCAGGATTTGTGGGGCCCGAGGCTTAGCCCACTTAGAGAGGATTCCCCTTAAGAAAGAATCACTTACTGAGACTGCAACACGACCTAGATGAAACATTTATTTTGAAGTAAAGTATTTCCTTTTTTTTTTTTTTTTTTTTTTTTTTTGCGGTACTAGGGGTTTTACCCAGGGCCTTGCGCCTGCATGCTCTGCAAGTGCTGGACCACTGAGCTGCGCCCCCAGCCCATATTTCTACTTTTTGAGACAGGGTCTCGCTAAGTGACGAAGACTGCCTCTGGTCTCAAACTTGCAATCCTCCTGCCTCCGCCTCCCAAGCCACTGGGATGACAGGCGTGCGCCACCGCGCCCAGCTCAAGTGTTTCCTTTTGAAAGTCAACAAAGACCTACAAATATCCCAGAAAAATAACAGACCAGCTCCTGTCTACCCTCGCTTCCCACTGTGACCTTGGGTTGCTGGGCGTTCTGAGACGTGAGGGGTCAGACCTGGCTCTGGTCCCCTCGGCCACGTCATTGAGCCCAAGAGCGGTCCTGGGACAATCTGGCCCCAGCCATTGGGACTCACCTGTCCACGGACCTGACGGAGCCACGCTGGTGACCCATGGAAGCCCAGCAAGTGTCCTCTCAGGTCCACCTGACTTCGCTGGTCCCTCCTTCCCATCGGTCCCCATGCTCGAATGACAGCCCGGGCAGTCAGCGTGGGCTGCTCTGGGCCTGGCGCTGGAGGCTGTGGCCAGACTGCATCGCTGGGGTGTGAGGGGAGCGGCCCAGCGCGCGTCAGCCTCGGCTTCTGTGACTCACCGTGGTTTTGCACGTGGGCTTGGCAGCTGTGGGCGTGGGCACGGCATGGCACCTGCCCTTGTTGGCCCAGCTGCTTCTCCGTAGAACGGCCTGGCGATGGGCACTGCCCTCTGGGGCGGTGGGTGAAGAGCAGTGGCCTGGGGTGCGCTAAGGCTCACCTTGAAGATAGAAAGCCTTCTGTGTCCCCCGAGCTGTGTGGCTTTGGGCAAGTCACTACGCCTCTCTGTGCCTCTTTTTCCTCATCCGTAAAATGGAGACGCCAGAAGATGGTTGTGGGGAGTCAGCGAGGCGCCCTCACTTTCCAGATGGGCCGTGGAGGGGAAGTCCCTTGCTGGGGTTCCAGTGTGGGGGGACCAGGGTTCCCTCACCCCCTGCTCTTCCTCACCGTCTCCCTCTCCTTCCTTCCTGCAGCCAGAAGTTGCCGGGCGAGTACTTCAGGTACAAGGGCGTCCCCTTCCCCGCCGGCCTGTACTCGCCGGACAGCATCAGCCAGGCGGAGAACGCGCCCGTGCAAGAGGACGACATTTTCATCGTCACCTACCCCAAGTCAGGTACTGCCGCCATGGCCACAGCCCGTGGCAGGGCCGGGGGATGATGGGGCTGAGCAGCTGGGGGGCCAGGAAAGGGGGCGAGGGAGCCGCGTCCTGGGGCTCTGAGGCGCCTGCCCTCCCCAAGCCCCCCACGGCCCTTCCTGTCCCTGTTCACAGCTTTGATGGCGGCCAGGCTGGGCCTCCGTAGTTGTCAGCTGACTCGGTTTCCCCACTAGACTCGTCAGGCCAGGAGGGCAAGAGGCCTGGGCTGTCCTGAGCTGGATTCTCTGAACCCAGAATAGTGCCTTGCGCTTAATCAATGTTCCCTAAATATTTGTGGAGCCTGCAGCTCTACCACGGTGGCATCCGATGCCGTCAGATCTCTGAAGATAAGCAGGGTGGGGCCTGGTTACTACTTGGATGGGAGACCGCCTGGGAACACCAGGTGCTGTAGGACCCGGCAACCCACTCCCAAAAATCAATCCGCCATTGAACAGCAGAGGAGCATTGACGATAGTGTTTCGCCTGTTGTACATAGGGTCGCTATGAGTCGGACTCCATGGCACCTAACAATAACAACAACAACAAATAATTGTGGAGGTCGAGAGGAAAGGACAGGGATCTTCATTTTCCCCTCAGTCACTTAAGCGCTATTTGTTGATTATCTGTGATGAAGAGCAACATCAATTTGTTGGGAAGACAGGCTTTATTTAAACTCAGGGTCACCAGAATGACTGCAGCCAAGGATCCCCACCAGGGAAGGCCCAGGGGCTTGAAGGTGGGGGGGACTCCCTGCAGAGGAAATTTCCTGCCAGGTGGGAGATGCAGAGGGGTTTGAGTGGATGGAGTGGGGAAGTGCCCTGGGCAAAGAACAACACGTGCAAAGGCCCTGAGGTGGGAGGGGGCAGGTGAGCCTGAGGGAGCAAGAGAAGGTCAGTGTGCTAGGTCGGAGGAGCGATGGAGAGGCTGGGGATGAGGATGAGGGTGCAGCCAGGGGACCATCTGTGGCCACTTTACCCAAAGTGCAGAGAGAACCTTCTGGAAGGTTTCAGTGAGAGAAGAGATAGGTTTCAGTCATTCTGTTCCTAAAATGATGGAGTTAATTAACCCCGCCCACCTCTGTGTCTTTTTTCAAAGTGTTTTTTTAAATGTTTCAAAATATTACATTCGCCATTCGCTCTTTGGGAAATTTCCTTTCTTCCGTCCTTTCCTTCTTTCTCTTCCTTCCCTGGTGCTGGTGTGTGTCAGGTGACCTTCCTGGGGACAGGTAAAGGACGTCCGTCCACTCCAGGCAGACTGGAGGAGGGGCTCCAGCAAGTCCAGCTTGGTGGCCCGACAAGCCTGTCAAGGCGACCCGTGGGGCCTGGGGGGCTCCCTGGCACCTCGCAGGCAACTGCCCAGGAGGAGCTGCCAAGGCCCCCCACCAAGGACGCCCCACAGCCGTTGCCTCTCGGGCGGGGAGAGCGTCCACAGGCCCCTGGCCATCACTGCGCCAGGATGGCCGGCTGGCTCAGGCCCCTTCATGGCCACAACTCTAGGCCAAGGTCACCTGGAGGTCGTCACAGCTGCTTTGCTTCAGGATGCCAGGGGTGCACCAGGCGGGTCCCAGTGCCCTACAGCGTGGACCCTGGGCCCGGTGTGTGGCGCAGCGTCTCCCTTGGGCCGCACCCCGGCCTGAGTGCGCGAGCCGCCGGGGGCTTTGTGGGGCAGCTTCTGTGCTGTTGCTGTGGTGGCGATGGTAGTGGTGGTGCTTGCGTGTTGAACCCAGGGCCTCGCACCTGCTTTGCCAGTGCTCTGCCCCAGGCTGCACTCAGCCCAGGTAGTAATTTTGTTGTTGTTGTTGTTGTTGTTGTTGTAGTAATTTTGTTGTTGTTGTTGTTATTGTTGTTGTAGTAATTTTGTTGTTGTTGTTGTTGTTGTTGTTGTTGTAGTAATTTTGTTGTTGTCGTTGTTGTTGTTTGCGGCACTGGGGATTGAACTCAGGGCCTCGCGCCTGCATGCCCTGCAAGTGCTGAACCACTGAGCTGTGCCCCCGGCCCATTTTTTTACTTTTTGAGACAGGGTCTCGCTAAATTACACAGACTGCCTCTGGTCCCGAAATTGCTATCCTCCTGCCTCCGCCTCCCGAGCTGCTGGGATTACAGTGTTTTAATTGTTTTTATCTTGAGACAGGCTCTTGCTAAATTACACAGGCTGCCTCTGGCCTCAAACCTGTGATCCTCCTGCCTCAGCCTCCCAAGTGGCTGGATCACAGGTGAGTGCCACTGCACCGGGTGTGATGCAGTTTTGAAATGCGCCTGAAGAGCGCCACCCATGCTGCACAGGGCTGCAGGCCATGCTGGCTGCCACCCTGGGCCTCCAAGAGCTTCCACCCCCGTGCGGGAGCTGCCTCTTCCTGTGCACAGCCCACCCGGGGTCACACCGTGCGGCTCTTCACACCTGGCCTCGGCCTCTTGGCGCCATGTGCTCAAGTCCACCTGGGCTGTCGTGCGTGTGGGTCTTGGCTCTGTTGTACCGCTCAGCCACATTGCCACGTGCAGAGCCCCACCGTGCCCACCCCTCCCTCAGCAGACGTTTGCACGGTTCGCACTGGTTAGCTGCTGTGAATAAAGTGGCCATAGCCGGGCGTGGTGGTGCACACCTGTAATCCCAGCAGCTCGGGAGGCGGAGGAAGGAGGATCGCAAGTTCAAGACCAGAGTCAGTCTGTGTAACTTAGTGAAACCCTGTCTCAAAAAGTAAAAAAATGGGCTGGGGGTGCAGCTCAGTGGTCCAGCACTTGCAGAGCATGCAAGAGCGAGGCCCTGGGTTCAACCCCCAGTACTGCAAAAGAAAGAAAGAAAGAAAGAAAGAAAGAAAGAAAGAAAGAAAGAAAGAAAGAAAGAGGCCCTGAACGCCACGCTGAGTTCCCCGTGCTGAGCTTGGACAGGTCCATTCGGTCCTGTGACTCCCACCACAGCCTCGATGCAAAATTGCAACCCCAGCACTGGAGAGGCTGAGGCAGGAGAATCGCAAGTTTGAGGCCAGCCTGGGCTACACAGCAAGACTGTCTCAAAAAAACCCCAAAAAGATGCAGAACACAGTCCCATCATCAGCCCTCCAAGTGCCCGGTAGCAATTGATCACCAGCGCCCCAGCCACCCCGACTCCTGACAACCAAAGAGCTGCAGTCCCTAAAGTTTTGCCTTCTCTTAAACGTCACATAAACAGAGTCGCACCCCACGTCACTTCGAGACGAGCTCCTTTCACTTGTGGTGACGCACTCTGGATTTACCGGCAGTGTTACAAGCAGTCACCTTACAAGGCGCCACGTGAGGATGAACCGCTGTCTCCCAGCCACACATCTGTCGAAGGACATTTTTTGAGGGGGTTCCTTCGGGGTGCTGCGAAGCTCTGTGCACAAGGCTGTGTGTGAAACACATTTCTGCCCACCTCGGGTAAATACTCAGGCTGCAACTGCAGTGTCTAAGATCAGGGTAGATGTTTAACTTTTAAAAGAAGCTGCCAGCCGGGCGAGGTGGCTCACGCCTGTCATCCCAGCGGTTTGGGAGGCAGAGGCAGGAGGATCACAAGTTCGAGACCAGAGGCAGTCTGTGTAACTTAGGGAGACCCTGTCTCAAAAAAGTAAAAAAAAAATGGGCTGGGGGCACAGCTCAGTGGTCCAGCACTTGCAGAGCATGCAGGCGCGAGGCCCTGGGTTCAACCCCAGTACTGCAAAAAAGAAAAAAAAAAAAAAAGAAGAAAAAGAAGAAGAAGAAGAAGAAGAAGAAGAAGAAGAAGCAGCAGCAGCAGCAGCAGCAGAAGTTGCCAAGCTGCTTTCCAAAGTGGCTTTACCATTTTGTGTTCTCACCAGCAACACAGATGAATCCTGGCTGCCCCACATCCTTGTCAGCACTTGGCATTGTCAGGTTTTTTTATTTTAAAGCTATTTAGTCAGGCACACACTGATATTTCATTGTGGTCTCAATTTGCACTTCCCTAATGACTAATGTATTGGAAAGTGCAGATGTCACCTTGAAGATGAAGGTCCTCCTGACTCACGCCATGGTGTTTTCAGTCGCATGACGTGGTTATGAAAGCTGGACACTGAATAAGGGAAACAGGAGAAGAATTGATGCTTTTGAATTATGGTGCTGGAGATGAATATTGAATATACCATGGACTACAAAAAGACCCAACGTATCTATCCTAGAAGAAGTGCAACCAGAGTGCTCCTGGGAAGCAAGGATGGCCGGACTGCATCTTGTATATTTTGGACATGTAGTCAGGAGGGACCAATCCCTGGAGAAGGACATCATGTTTGGGAGAGTGGCAGGTCAACGCAAAAGAGGAAAACCCTCCACCAGATGGATTGACACAGTGTCTGCAACAATGGGCTTAAACATAAATAGGATCATGTGCCTGGCAGAGAATCAGGAGTGTTTTGTTCTGCTGTACATAGGGTTGCTGTGTCGGACCCGACTCATCAGCACCTTACAACAACATAATGACTAATGACGGTGGGCCTGCTTTCGTGTGCTCGGTAGCCGTCATATACCCTCCTTCAGGAAAGTTCCTACTTTTTGTTTGCATTGTTTGTTTTCTTATCATTGAGGTTGGAGAAATGTTTTTATAGATCAAATGTGTGGACTAATCCTTGATCAGATACATAGTTTGCAAATATTTCTTCTTGGTCCGTGGCTTGTCTTTCCATTCTCTTATCAGAGCACAGAAGCACAGATTTTTAATTTGGATGAAATCCACCTTGTCAACAATTATTACCTCCTCCTCCTCCTCCTCCTCCTCCTTCTTTTCAATACTAATGTATTGTTCGAGGCCAGAGGCAGGGAGGTTGAACCTAGGGTCTTCCACATGCTCAGCAAGTGCTTGTGGTCCACTGAGCTGCACTCCTAGTTCCCACTTAAAAAAAATTTTTTTTTTTTAATTTAGGACAGGGTCTCAACAAGTTGCACAGGCTGTCTCTGGCCAGAGACTCTCAATCTTCCTGCCTCAGCCTCCTGAGTAGCTGGTATTACAGGCTGTCAGTTTCTTCTTTCATGCATTATTCTTTTGTTGTAGCTAAGAAGGATGTCTCTCTTTCTTCTAGAAGTGTTGTAGTTTGAGATTTTATATTTAAATCTATGACCCATTTTGAGCTAATTTTTATACCTAATGGTTTGAGGTCTAGCTTAAGCTGATTTGTTTACATATGAATGTCCAAATATTATAGCTTCTTTTTTTTTTTTTCAGTATTGGGGGTTGAACCCAGGGCCTCATGCCTGCATGCTCTGCAAGTGCTGGACCACTGAGCTGCATCCCCAGCCTATTTTCTTACTTTTTGAGACAGGGTCTCGCAAGTTACACAGACTGCCTCTGGTCTCGAACTTGCAATCCTCCTGCCTCCACCTCCGGAGCCACTGGGATGATAGGCGTGCGCCACTGTGCCCAGCTATAGCTTCTTTATTTTTCTATTTTTACAGCTTCTATAAATTTAAAATGTTTTAATTTCTTTCTTTAAAAGTAATGCATTAGCTGGGCAAGGTGGCACATACTTGTAATCCAAGCACTGAGGAGGCTGAGGCAGGAGGATCCCAAGTTTGAGGCCTGCCTGGGTAAATAGCAACACCCTGTCCCCCCACCCTCAAAAAGTAATGCATTCATTGTTCAAAGATCAAGAGGTACAAACAGTTTGGAGTGAAGCTGGGCACAGTGGCACACGCCTATACTCCCAGCAACTCAGGAGGTGGAGGCAGGAAGATATCAGTCTCGAGGCCAGAGGCAGCCTGTGCAGTTTAGTGAGACATTACCTCAAAATAAAAACATTTAAAAGGGGCTGGCGGTGCGGCCCAGTGGTGGGGCACTTGCAAGGTATGTGTGAGGCCCTGGTTCCATGTCCCAGTACCGAAAAAGAAAAGTTTGCCCTGAAAGATCTCTCTCCACCACAGTCACCAACAACCTGTTCCTCCAAATTTGCATGAACAAGCAACACTGTACCAAAAAGATCACTTTTTAAAACTGTTTTTGCCACAAAGTTAGTATATTGTGCACACCATCCTGCAACTTGGCTTTCTTTATATTTTTGTGTTCTTTTTCTTATATGTTGATGCTGTCCTGTCCAGGGCCTCCTGCGTGCTCCACCACAGAGCTGCGCCCCCAGGAGCCCCTTCCGTATTTTATTTTGAAACAGTCTCTGTACGTTGCACAGGCTGCCTCTGGCCCTGGATCGTGGTCCTGCTGCCTTAGTCTCTCGAGCTGCTGTGATACAGGCATCCAGCCTGGCACCTGGCTTGTAATTTCCAACGTTTTGCTTTTACGCAGCGTGTAAACTCCAACATGATGCTGCACCTGGGCTGGCACCCATGTCTCGTTGCCCATGTGCGTGTTTATCTGCAGGATAAACTCCTGGATGCAGCATTCCTTGGTGAAAGGGCTGCACATTTGCAAGCCTGACAGATACGGCCAAATTTCCTAACACAGAAGTTGTAGAAACTTGTTCTTCCGACACCACAGAACCGGAGTCTTGCTTCCATGTCATCAATAACAGCATGAGTCAGACTTTTTAGTCCGTGCCCATCTGATAGGTAAGAAAAGGAACTTTAGGCCGGGCACGGCAGCGAACCCCTGTGATCCCAGTGACTTGGGAGGCAGAGGTAGGAGGATCTCAGGTTCAAGGCCAGAGGCAGCCTGTGCAACTTAGCGAACCT
>VMDO01002806.1:40384-158270 GCA_007922755.1 Pedetes capensis
GGTTGAACCCAGGTCCTTGCACCTGCATGCTCTGCAAGTGCTGAACCACTGAGCTGCGCGCTCAGCACATTTTTTTTTTTTTTTTTTTTTACTTTCTGAGACAAGATCTTGCTAAATTACACAGACCGCCTCTGGTCTTGAACTTGCGATCCTCCTGCCTCTGCCTCTCCAGCCACTGGGATTACAGGCATGCGCCACCGTACCCAGCTACTTTTAGGTTTTGAAAGAACTGCTTATATTTCCTTTTCTATGGTGTACCCCTTGTCCTTCTGCCCTGTATTGAATAGTCTTTTGTTGATTTATAGGAGTTCTTTACATATTAGTGAACTTAACTCTTTGACTGTGTGATGAATTGTAAATATATTTACCCAGGTAGACATTTGTGGGGTTTACATTGTTAATAATTTTTTGCGTATATCTTTTAAACTGTGTAGCCCAGGCAGGATCTGAACTCAGTATGTAGCTCAGGCTGGCCTGGGGCTCTCCATCTGCTCGCTTTGGCCTCCCCAGTGCTGGGACTGTGGGCGTGCGACACCGCGCCGGCTCTGGCTGACTTCTGGAGATCACTCTGGACTTACAGCTCAGCATTACAACTGGGGCTGGGTTTTGAGACAGGGCCTCCCCGCCTTGCCTGGGCTGCCTAGCGGCCTGGGGAAGGACAGGAAGGGCAGAACCCGCCGGCAGGACAGGGAGAGAAGGCGAGCGAAAGAAAGGGCAAGTGGTGCCCCTCAGAGGTCTGATCAGGAGCCCAGGAAGGTGCAGCCCCTCTCCTCACACGCCTCAGGCCAGAGCTTGGTCACATCACCTCACTCGGCTGCGAAGGTGCCTGCGGGACGTCGTTCCACCTAGACGGCAGTGTGCCAGCCTTGCCCTAGGCAGTCTCATGTATGGGGGGGGGTGGACCTTGAATGACACTGGTGTCTCTCTTACGCCTCTTCATGGGGCTGTGTCCATCAGTCCCAGACAGGAGACCAAAACCCACAGTAATCTGGCCGGGTGAGGTTTAATGTTAGGAGCTATTCACACCCATCACGGTGGCTATCGTCTAGATGATGACAAGTGTTGGCAGAGGCGTGGAGGAACTGGAATGCTTGCACGCTGTTGACGGAAATGTAAAGCGCAAGCCACTGGGGACAACCTTCGGGGAAAACAGGATGGGAGTACCACAGAATTGCCACGTGGTCCCCAACGTCACTTCCGAAAGTATGGAAAGCAGGGACTCGGGTGTTTGTACAATGTTTGCAGCTGCATTAGTCACAACGGCCAAAAGATGGAAGCACCACCAATGTCCATCGACAAATGAGTGCATAGACAAAATGCTATACTCATACAACGGAATATTAGCCACCCCCAAAGTGAAGGAGCCTGCAGCCATAGCCCTGTGGCATCCGATCCCGTCAGATCTCGGAAGCTAAGCAGGGTCAGGCCTGGTTAGTACCTGGATGGGAGACCACCTGGGAACACCAGAAGCTGTAGGCTTGGGAGAAGGAGCTGGCAACCCCCTCCCAAAAATCAATCTGCCATTGAAAACCCTATGAACAGCAGAGAAGCACTGACAATAGCGTTTCTTCTGTTGTACAGAGGGTCGCTATGAGTCGGATACCGACTCGACGGCACCTAACAACAACGACAACAACAAAGTGAAGGAAATTCTGGAATGTGCCATCACCTCGAGGGACCTTACAGATGCCGTGCTAAGTAAAACCCACCAGCCACAAAAGGACCCATAGCGTATGATTCCACTTGCATGAGCCACTTAAAATAGGTTCGCAGGTGGAGGAAGCACAGTGGGGGTCACTGGAGTCCTGGGGAGGTGGGAAACGGAAATTCAGTTTCACGAGCACAGATTTTCAGTTTGGGAAAATGACAGTTTCGAGGGTGGACGTTGGCACTGGTTTCAGAATCATGTGGCTGTAGCTGGTGGTACTAAAGGGTGCGTTTTAAAGGATTAAGATGGTAAATTTTGTATTATGTACATTTTAGCCCTGCCTGCAGCCATAGCACTGTGGCATCCGATCCCATCGGGTCTCAGAAGCTAAGCAGGGTCCGGCCTGGTTAGTCCTTGGATGGGAGACCCCCTGGGAACACCAGGTGCTGTAGGTTTGGCAGAAGGACCCGGCAGCCCACTCCAAAAATCAATCCGCCATTGAAAACCCTATGAACAGCAGAGAAACACCCACAATACTGTTTCACCTGTTGTATGTAGGGTCGCTATGAGTCGGACACCAACTCTATGGCACCTAACAACAACAAAATTTTAGCACAGAGAAATTTTTTTTTTAAATCCACCTTTTATTCTTTCATAGATTTTAATAATTATCTACAATTTTAAACTTAAAGATAGTGAAATCTCAAGGGTAAGGAGACAATATTTATGGCCTCTTCTATTCGTTCTTCAGGAAGCACAGAGAAATTAATCAGTGTCAGGACTTAAACTACAAATTGACAAAGAGAAACAGCAGGGGAACCAGCCCTCCGCCTGTGATCCCAGTGATTCAGGAGGCAGAGGCAGGAGGATGCCACATTCAAGGCCAGAGGCGGCCTGTGTAACCTAGCGAGGCCCTGTCTCAGTACACAAGATAAAAAATGGGCTGGGGGTGCAGTTCCGGGGCAGGACACTTGCAAAATATGTGCGAGCTCCTGGATTCAGTGTCCCCAGTACAGAAAAAAATAAAAATAAAAATAAAAATGAATAAGAGCAGAGGAGCAGCTGGAACAGGAGCAGCAGTTTCCGTGAGGGCCGAAGCCGAGCTGCCGAGGCCGGAATGAATTTGCAGGAGGGACTTCCCTGCCCCCATCCGACCTCACTGCGGAGGGCCCAGTGCTGGTGTTTGGGTGCAGAGTGTCTCTGGCCGCAGTCCCCATGAGAGCCCAAGAGGAGCCTGAGGATGGGAGAAGCCGGAGGATTAGGTGCTCCGCCTGCGCCCCCTAGTGACGCCGTTTAGCATCGAGCTCTGGCCCAGAAGAACAGCCGCAGGTCCTGCTGCAGTGCCGCAAAGCAGGGCCAGGAGAGGCCATGGTGGCCAGGGCCGCAGGCTGGACTCCGAGCCCAGCTGAGTCCTCACAGGAGGATCCTCGCTCCCCACAGGGCCCGCCGCGGCCTCCTGGAGTCAGAACCGCAAGCCGGGAGCTGAGGTTCCTTCCTAAGGTGCTTCGGCTCCTGCAGATATGGAGGGGCAGAGCACAGAGCCCTGTGGTCGCCTGGGTCAGCCCAGCCGTCTGTGCACGGAAGGCAGGGGCCACGCTGCCCCACGGGCCTCAGCCTCTCCACGGACCCAGGGTTCCCCTCCGTGGGGCAGTGCCGGGAGATCCACACAGCAGACCCCAGGCTCCTTTCACCTCCAGGAGCCCTGGGGCCTCCCAGCAGCCAGCACAGAGGACTGAGGGTCACGTGGCCGGAAGTGGCCACCACCACATCCCCTTGGCCAGACACAGCCACGAATCCCACATGGGGGACAGGAAGATGTGACCACATTCCCAGTAGGAAAAAGAGAGAGCTGGGGCTCGAGGCCCCACCCCAGCCTCGCCACCCTGGGCGACTGACTGGGTTTCTCTGAGGCCGAGCTTCCTGCTCTGAAGACAGGCCCTTGACCTTGCCTTCCCCACCAGCAGCCACGAATCTCTGTGGTAAAATCTGTGGCCGGTTGCTCCGGAGATGCTGCCATCGTCAATCCGATCCCGTCCCCTTGTCACCCCTCCTGCCCGTGGTTAATCTGTCCCGTGTCTCCCGGCAGGCACCTCGTGGATGATCGAGATCCTCAGCTTAATCCTCAAGGACGGCGACCCCTCCTGGATCCAGTCAGTGCCCATCTGGGAGCGGGCGCCGTGGTGTGAGACCATCCTGGGCGCCTTCAGCCTCCCGGACCAGCCGCGGCCCCGGCTCTTGAGCTCCCACCTCCCAGTCCAGCTCTTCACCAAGGCCTTCTTCACCTCCAAAGCCAAGGTACGGGTGCGGCTGCGTGGGGGGGGGTGGGGAGGGGAGCCTGACAGGGGACCTGGCAACTTTGATTGACCTACTGGGTGCGAGGCCCTGAGCCAGTCCGGTAGCAAATATCCACAGGGAAACGCCTGCCCAGGAGCTCACATTCTAAAGGGGAATTGGCAGAAAAGGGATGGAAAAAAATCAGAACATTTAGCGTGTCTGATGGCACGTGTGTACATCGGGAGGGAGGAGAGGGCTGGGGTGGGCTGTGATTATAAACAGGTGCTGGAGGGAGGCCCCGGGGAGGGGTTGTCACATCAGTAACCACCTGGGAGTGAGGGAGTGAGGGAGGTGCAGGGGGTGTTGGGAGGAGCTTCGCCATCGGCAGGAAGAGTAGGTGCAAAGGCCCTGAGGTGCATCTGCAGAGCAGTGAGGACACCTTTGTGGGAAGGGGAGGAGGAGTGAAGATAGGGCAAGGGCCAAGGCCCCCTGGGCCACTGGAGGCTCCCTTCTGACTTAGGGTGAGGCAGGGCAGGGGGGCTCTGTGAGGAGGAGGGGCAGCTCAGCAGCACCCTCTGGCTGCCAAGTCAGGGACAGGCTGTCAGGGTGCCGGGAAGCTGGAGAGTTTGTGGCTCTATAGCCAGCCTCAGGGCCAGGGTGGTGGTCTCGGAGGGAAGGGAGGTGAGCGGGCTTGGTGAGTTTAGGAGGTGGAACTGGGAATGAAGCAGAAGTGGGGGACAGAGGAGTCTGGGGTGGCTCTGGGGCTTGGAGGGAGCAGCTTCAGGCTTGGCTGCCCTCGCCGCGCCATGGAGGGGCAGAACAGCCTCAGAGGACGTCGGGCCTCCGCTGCGGCCTCTCCCGCGTCCACCGTGACCGGGCGCCACTATGCCATTGACTGCAGCCCCCTGGGCGAGCAGCTCTGGGACCTGGTGTAGGCAGGAAGCTCCGCCAGCCAGAGCTCCTCCGTCACCTGAAGGCACAGGGGTAACAGCACCTTGAGCTGCAGGCCCCATACAATGTAGCGCAGCACAAGTAGCTGCTGCCCCCATGTTGCTCAGGGAACGATGGAGGGAAGAGAGCCTGTGCCTGTGCTCTCAGCGGAAGGAGGAGGCGCACGCCCTCAGATGTGCCGACCAAGCTGCTGTCCGCCGGGCAGTTCCCTGAGAAGTCTACCCTGAGTCCTTCCTGCTGCGGCTCAGAAGAGGGTTCTGGGGCAGGAATCTCGGGGGCTGGGCCAGCCTGACGCCCCACCCTCCGTGCGTCCCTCGCAGGTGATCTACCTGGGCCGGAACCCCCGGGACGTCTTTGTCTCTCTCTACCACTACTCCAAGATCGCTGGGCAACTGAAGGACCCTGGCACACCCGACCAGTTCCTGCAGGACTTCCTCAAAGGCGAAGGTGAGGCCAGGGGCCCCGGCTGGGCAGCAAGGAGCCCCAAAGCCAGGGCGAGAAGAGGGCCAGCAGTGGTGAGAGTGGCCGAGATACAGACGGCCGAGATACGGACGGACAGATGGACGGGAGGACAGGTGCATCCACGGTGGTGGAGACAACAGGAGGAAGAGACAGAGACGGAGGGACAGAGGGAAGCAGAGACCAGGAGCCCGGGAGAGACGAGGGGCCCCGAGAAGGACGAGGCCGAGGGCCGCGCAGAGCGCAAAGCGGTGGGGGATGGCGAGGCCGGCCTCCTCTGCCGGTCAGAGCCCTGGGCTCCAAGGGAGATCTGAACGGGGATGGGGCGGACGGACAGATGGACAAGGGCCACCCAAGCCAGGGACCTGGGGAGCTGGGGGGCCCTGGACTCAGCAGAGGTGTGGGCTGGGCATCCAGCGCTTCGGACTCCACCCGCCCCGGCCTCACCCTGCCCTCCACCCCCAGTGCAGTTTGGCTCCTGGTTCGACCACATCAAGGGCTGGATCCGGATGCAGGGCCGGGAGAACTTCCTGCTCCTCACCTATGAGGAGCTGCAGCAGGTGGGTCTGCTTCCGTCCCGTCCCGAGCAGTCCCGTCCCTGTCCCATCCCGTCCCTGTCTCAGGCCGGAGAGGAGCCGGGCAGAAATCACAGGCAGGGAGGGCCTGGGGCAGGGCGGTCAGGGGAGGCCACGCAACAAAGATCCTGCGGGGAGACAGGGAGCTGGGAGGGTGTCGGAGGGGGAGCAGCGGAGCAGAGGTCATGGAGGCCGTTTTCCCTGGTGTTCCCGGAGCAAGCGAGGGGAGGGGGCCCAGCACGACTGTGGTTGTCTCTGAGCGGCAGGCACTGGGAGCAGGCTGAGGGGAGGCTGCAGGGCACGGGAGAGGACAGTGGACACTGGATGAGCAGCGATGTCCAGCAGAGGGGACGTCTGTGGAGTTAGTCTGGGCCCTGTGTGGACCCTGGCGTGCTGGGTGGGGAGACACCTCTGGTGGGTAATCCTGGGAGGCTCCCTGGAAGCAGGGGCTGTGCAGAATGGCTGGGGCTTTGCCGGGCTGCTGGCGGGACGCTGGACTGCTGGACAGAGCTGCTCCCCGTGGCAGTGTCCAGCCTTTCTAGGACCTGAGGCCAGGCTGTGCCCAGAAGCCTTTCCTGTGTGCACACCCTTTTTCTTTTTGAGAGAGGGTGCACTGTGTGGCCCCCGCCAGCCTCGTACCCTCCACCCTCCTGCCTCTGCCCCAGGGGCACGAGGACCACGAGCGCCTAGCCACGCGCTCCACTACACCCGCCTTCATTTCCTTGTGTTTTGTATTCTCCTTACTGGGGCTGCTTTTCCTCACAGAAGCCTCTGGACTCTCCCTCCAACATCGCAATTAAAGTCCCCTTAAAACCCTCAGACCAGAGCCGGGCGCGGTGGCGCACGCCTGTAATCCCAGTGGCTCAGGATCGCAGGTTTGAGACCAGAGGCAGTCTGCGTAACTTAGCGAGACCCTGTCTCAAAAAGTAAAGAAATGGGCTGAGGGTGCAGCTCAGTGGTCCAGCACTTGCAGAGCATGCAGGCGAGAGGCCCTGGGTCAAACTCACGGTACCACAAAAAAAAAAAAAAAAACCTCAGGCCCCACAGGTCTCATCCTTACGACAGGTTGAAAGAGCAGCTTATAGACCCACTGCTATGGCCTGGCGTGACGCAGCCCCCGCCGTGTCCCACCCAAAGACAGCGGTAGAGCTGGAAGGGCCAGGTTCTGAGCGAGGCCCCTCTGGTCAGTAACAACAGTGATCTGTCAGGCCGAGTACAGAAGTTCCCACATCCTTCCCACCCAGACAGATGGGTGGGGGGAGTCAGGTTAACACACAGGAGCCGGCACTGGGTTGGGGGAGGGCTGGGGCAGGAGGAAGGCCAGTTCAAGGCCAGCCAGCCACATAGCAAGACCCTGTCTCAAAGAAAACCAACAAAAAGCCCAGGACAAACATGGAGAAGCCACAGTGAACCACTGAGGGCCACGTTGGGCTGCTCTGGGATGCGAAGGTGGCGGTTTTATGTGGGTGGCCTGACGTGGGTCTCACGCTCTTTGCAGAACAGGAGCCTGGAGATTGTAGGTCAGAGGGGCCAACGGATGGTTGGCCCAGGACAGTCCTGTGCAAAGGCCCTCTTGGCTGTTTTCTCATCCTGGTAAACCTCTTTTTTTTTTTTTTTTTTTTTTGCAGTATTGGGGGTTGAACCCAGGGCCTCGTGCTTGCATGCTCTGCAAGTGCTGGACCACTGAGCTGCACCCCCAGCCCATTTTTATTTTTATTTTATTTTATTTATTTATTTATTTATTTATTTTTGAGGTACTGGGGGTTGAACCCAGGGCCTCGCGCCTGCATGCTCTGCAAGTTCTGGACCACTGAGCTGTGCCCTCAGCCCATTTTTTTGCTTTTTGAGACAGGGTCTCACTAAGTTACGCAGACTGAATCAGTCTTCAACTTGTGATCCTCCTGCCTCCGCCTCCAGAGCCACTGGGATTACAGGCATGTGCCACCGTGCCCAGCCCTTCTGGTAAACTTCTTTAGGTGGAAAGATCCAGAAAAGGCTTTGGCGTTCCCTCCCCCACGCCACCTTTCTGTTCTCTGAACCAGGAACTGGGCCACGGAGCCTCACGGAGCCTCTGGCCGTGTGAGGTGCCCTCAGCTAGTTTCTGGGACGCGCCAGTGGCTCGACAGGAGGGAGAGTTATGAAATCACCCACGACCTGGAAACGCGGGCTGTGGGGTCAGGGGCAGAGCAGGGTGGGAGGGGACCGCAGGGGCCCAAGGCAGACCTTCTCCCTGGCCCTGTGGCCTCAGACTAGTGTCCTCCCCTCTCTGGGCCTCCATTCCCCAGCTGGGATGATGCTTCCCAGCAAAGCCTTGTCAGCACAAACGTCACGAGGGGCTTGGCCAGAGCTGCGTATACAGTAAGTGCTCAGGCTGCTGCAACTGTCACAGAAAGGTGCCATGAGTGTTCCTGGCAGCTGGGCACCAAGGCCCAGCAGAGGAGCTTGTGGGATGGGGAGTCTGCAAGGCAGGGAGAGGACGCTGGAAAGAGCCAGGCCAGGCCCCTTGTCCCTGAAACCCAGCCTGTCGGGGTTCGGCTCAGGCCCGGCCGAGGTCAGAGCTTTGCCCTGACCACCGAGTGGGTATTGGAGACCCACTGAACCGGGTTGGTGTTGTGGCCAGAGGCGCCAAAGAAGGACCTCAGGAGACCTTCTGTGGGAAACAGGAGAGGGGAAGTTTATTAGGTTGCTCCCCAAGTGGGGTACAACCAGCAAGCAGCCCCTGTCAAGTGCTCCAGTGCTAGCTCTAAGCCTGCAGCACAGAATGCTGCGAGCTCACTGGTGGAACAGCTCAGCCTTAAAGGCACAGCTACAAGCAGCTGGTGTTCCACTGAGCTGGAGATCTGGTGGTCTTGACTCTCACAGCTCGCCTTCTCTGCCTCCCTCCTTCCCAAGGGTGGGAGGAATTGGGAGGCTCTTCGTGGCTTGCTTGTAGCCTTCAGCGCTTCGGGTCCCCTGGTCTTGGCTTGTCAGCTTGCTAGGTGGTCTTCCACAGGATTGGGGAGCACTGGGTCAAAGTGATGGGGTCCAGTAGTAGGTGAAAACAAGAGGGTCCAGGTGGGGTCCAGGAGCTTGCTTATATAGACTCCTGGGAGGGGGTGTGTACCAGGGTAGGCCAATCAGGGCACATTCCTGACAGGTACAGCAGGTAAACTGTCGTACCTGCCAGATGTTGTTGTTGTTATTGTTGTTGTTAGGTGCCGTCGAGTCATGTCCAACTCTTAGCGACCCTCATAGGGTTTTCAATGGCAGATTGTTTCAGGATTGCCTTGGGAGTGGGTTGCCACATCCTTCTCCCATTTTTGCGGTGCTGGGAATTGAACTCGGGACCTCAGAGACTGCAGAGCAGCGCTCTACCAACTGAGCTAAATCCCACCCCTCCTGCCAGATAGGGGCAGTTATTTAACTGAGGGGCTAGGGGTAGCCAATCAAAATTGAAGTGGTTGAGACTGATCAGGCTGGTCAGGGGCCATCTTTGCTCACTCGATGGGAGGGGGGATAAAGGAGTGAGTAGAATGTAGCCTGAGTGTTAGCCTCTCATGCTGGTTAGAGGGACCCTATTTATGGAGTGCTTTAAAAATCCCCAACATCAGCCGAGGCCACCAGGAACCACAGGAGAGCTGGCAGCCAGGGAGCACAGCTAGGGAAGGAGGCTGAGCAGGGTGCCTGGGCAGAGGTGGACGAGGGCCTGGGTGGGGACATGAGCCTGGGCTGGGCTGTGGGGACATGAGGGAGGGAGGAGGGTGGGCGGGGCAGGACCCAGAGCCGAGGAGCTGGTTCTGCTTGCAGCCAGCAGACACGGCTGCCCCTAAGGCTGAGCTGACTTCTGCCCACCCACCAAACCCTCTGAAAACCAAAAGTGCCAAAGTCCCTAGGGACTGTGAGGACCAACCCCTTGGCTTGGAGGTGGAGAAACTGAGGCAGGGGCCAGAGCCACCCATCCCGCTCCAGTTAGGCCCTGGACTCAGGTCCCTCCCTCCTCTGATGCCCTCCCCCCCAACCCCAGGACCTCCGAGGCTCTGTGCAGCGCATCTGTGAGTTCCTGGGCCGGCCGCTGAGTGAGGAGGCATTGAGCTCAGTGGTGGCGCATGCAGCTTTTGGCGCCATGAAGGCCAACACCATGTCCAACTACACGCTGCTGCCCGCCAGCCTGCTGGACCACCGCCAAGGGGCCTTCCTCCGGAAAGGTGCAGGGCCCCGGGGTTCAAGGGCTCCGGCCCCCTGGGCCACTTCTGTGCAGCCCAGGCCAGTTCCTTGGCCTCTCTGGGCCTCAGATGTCCCAACTGTAAAGCGGGGAGCAGGGTTCACCCGGGGTCCTCTTCACTCACAGGCCGGCATATGGCAGGGGCTGCTGCTGGGCCAGGGCCCCCCAGCCCTCCCAAGAGCCCCCAATAGAGACCACAGGCCCATGGCCCAGCCAGAGCCAGATCCTAAGGGCAGAGAGGCCATGGTCCTCATGAGTCCTCAGTGCTCATGCTCTGTCACTCGCTGGAACACCCAGGCGCCAGCCTCCATGTGTGACGGGGACAGGAGTGTGCTCCCTTCCTGCTCCTGGGGAAATTACCACGCGCTTAGTGGCTCAAAACAACAGGTGTCGATTCTCCCACTTCTGGCGCTCAGAGGCCGGAGATCCATCCCTCTGGGCTAACACCGGGGTTGGACAGAAATCTTGTGGGAGGTTCCCCAAGGCCCGCCTCTTCTGACCAGCTCTGCGTCAGCGGGGCGTCCTCTAACCTGGTTCCCTCCCTCTCCTGAGGCCCTGTGAGGATGCTGGGCTGCCGGCAGTCACGGCCAACTCCCAGCTCAGGGACCTGTCTGCAGAGTCCAGGGGGGATGGGGTGTGCCACCGGGTGCCACCTGACACCCCGTGCTGCGGAGTGGGGACCTGCAGCCAGTGCACCTGCTAAAATTCAGACGTTCTGATCTGAATGACGGGGGGCTCTGAATTCCAGGTAGGGGTGGTGCCACCGAGGCTGTGACAGAGTGGCACAGTAGGGAGAAGGGGTAGCATGAGCCCCCCAGCGTGAGCCCCCCGGTGTGCCCGGGAGGCCCCGGGGTCAGGCAATCCTGGAGGCCATGTGGGTGTCAGGGCGAGGCTGGGGACTTGGCTAAGGAGACCTCTGGCTGTAGAAGCTGTGCAACAGCCCAGAGGGTTTTTGCTTTGGGCAAAAAAACACAGGTTGGGTGGCAGTGATGGGCACCGAGCAGGAGCTGCATGGCAGAGGCTGAGCCAGGGAGGCCGCCGGGACGCCACGCGTGGGGGACAACCCCACTCGGGGTCCTAACTTGTGCCCCCCTCCCCAGGGGTCTGCGGGGACTGGAAGAACCACTTCACGGTGGCTCAGAGCGAAGCCTTCGACCGCGTCTACCGCGAGCAGATGTGGGGTCTGCGCGCCTTTCCCTGGGACGAGGCCCCGGAAGACACCAGCCCCGACGGGCAGCCTGACCCCGAGCCCGAGCCCGGCCCCTGCCCCGCCCCCACCCCCGAGGTCCCCACCCACGAGCCCCAATAAACGTCTCACTTGGAGGCGCTCTGTGTGGCGCAGTGTGGGGTGGGATGCGGGGGGCCAGGTAGGGCCACATCCCTGCCCACAGGGCCATGTGGACAGAATGTGGAAGCCACCAAGGAAGTGTATGGCGGGGGCCTGGGGGGGCCTCTCCTGCAGCCCTCTGCTCCAGAGGCTGAGGTGGGAGGGTGGCCAGGTCCAGGCCAGAGAGACTGGGTCAAAACCAAACCAGAAGCAAAACAGAGAGAGCCCAGCGCTGGGGAGACAGGCTGGGGTCTGAGGGCGGAGGGCACAGTGTGAGGGAGGAGGCTGGGCCCGGGCCCCTAGTTCTGAGGGAGGAGGCTGGGCCTGGACCCCTAGTTCCTAGGGAGGAGCCTGGGCCTCGACTCCTAATTCTGAGGGAGGAGGCTGGGCCTAAAGCCCTAGTTCTGAGGGAGGAAGCTGGGCCTGGACTCCCAGTTCTGAGGGACGAGGCTGCACCTGGACTCCTAGTTTGAGGGTGGAGGCTGGGCCCGGACTCCTAGTTTGAGGGAGGAGGCTGAGCTCGCGGGCCCTGGCCAGGCTGTAGACGAGCACACTTGTCATGGGAAAGTTTAATCTGAGCAGAGTAAAGGGAGTTGTCCCCTCTCTGCTCACAGGGCACCCCGTGCCTGTCTATACCCTGTAGCCCCCCCCCCGCGCCCCCCGCCATGGTCCTCCTGCACTTCCCGGCCCCAGCCCAGGGTGGCGCCTCCTCTCTGCCTGCCATGGTGGCCGTCTCCTGCTCTGAGCTCCCTGGGTTCCTCCGAGTCCCCCGCCCCAGCCCTGGTCAGAACCCTCCGATGGGCGGCCACGCCCTGCTGTGGGAGGCACAGGGAAAACTCTCTCCACTGCCCGACTCTGTCCATCGGGCGTCGCGTGGGCCGAGCTCCTCGGGACCCGCGGGCACAGCCGCCTCGCCGGCCAGGCCGTGTCAGTGGCGCCCGGAGCGTCCTGAGTGAGGGGCCCGGCCGGGCCATGGTTTGGCTCTGGGTTCCAGGAGTTGGGCGGCGTCTTCCCCCAGCCTCCCTTGGGCTGGGCGCAGGCGCTGCAGGCGGCGAGCTGGGGCTAGGGGCAGGGGGCCGCCCCAGGGCTGCGCCCAGGCCAGCGGGCGGGCGTCCACTTCGCCCCAGAGGCCCCCGCCGGCACCCCGCTGCCTCATCAGGGCCCGGGCCGGGGTGTCCTTGAAGCCACTGGACTTCTGGAGCTGTGGGGAGAAGATGAAGGAGAGTGGAGGCTCCCGGCCCGAGCCCGGGCCCAGCCGCGCAGGGTGAGGCCACTCCCTGGACCCTTGCAGCCCGGCAGCTGAGGAGGAACAGGAAGCAGCTGGCAGCCACCCGGGCTGCAAATATTTGCCAAAGGAGGCGATGGTGGGTGCAGGTGGCGGCCCAAGAGGCAGCGAGGAAGTCGCCCGACCCCACCAAGCCTGGGCTGACCAGGCCAAAGGGAGCCGACTCCACTCCAGCTCCCAGTCAGCAAATGGGGAAACTGAGGCTGGGAAGGGCACGGCTCACAGAGGGACGGGGCCTGGGCCTGCCTGCCCCGTGAGTCCTCCTGTCTCCCCCACAAGGCTCTATCCCCTAGCCTCCCAGGAAGAAGAACTGAGGCTCAGAAACCCAGGCCCGAGTCGGGCGCAGTGGCGCACACCTATCATCCCAGCAGCTTGGGAGGCAGAGGTGGGAGGATCGCAAGTTAGAGACCAGAGGCAGTCTGTGCAACTTAGGGAGACCCTGTCTCAAAAAGTTAAAAGGTGGGCTGAGGGCGCAGCTCAGTGGTCCAGCACTTGCAGAGCATATAGGCGGGAGGCCCTGGGTTCAACCCCCAGTACCGCAAAAAAAAAAAGAAAAGGAAGAAAAGAAAGAAACCCAGGCCCCTCCCAAGGACTGCAGCAGATCAGCTGGAGCCCGGGGGGCGTAGCAGCTGGGGCCCTGGTCCCCTTCCTCCCCAGCCCCATGATCTATGACTCAGGAGGTGGCAGGCAGGCAGCCAGGGCTTGGTGGCCTTGGTTTCCCCATCTATGAAGTGGGCAGGTTACATTTGACCAGCTCGGTGAGAGGGCGTGGCATGGGGCCGGCCCAGGGGAGGTCCTTCCAGCCAGAGCAGGTGGCTTGGCCTCCCTGAGCCCGATTTCCCCGTCTGTGAACACAGGAATGCCAGGGAGGGGCTGCAGTGGCCCAGGAGGAGGGTGTCGTGAATAAATAAAAATAAGTGCTATCTGGGGTCCCCAACGTTTGTCACTGTATATTACCCTCAGGATCAGTGCTCCTCAGTGCCCCAGCGCCTGGCTGGGAAGGCCGAGGGCCAGGGAAGGCAGCGCCACGCCGGGCAGCACTGGGTTCTGGGATCTGCCGCCACCAGGGCTGACCAGCCCAGCCCAGCAGGATGCAGGAACGACAGGCGTGGACAGGCAGGCGCTGGGCTTCCTGAGCTCCCAGACACCAGGCAGGCAGAGGCCTTGGAACCCCTCGGCTTTGGGGGTTCAGAGCAGGGACCCCAAGCCGGCCACACGACCACAGGTGAGTGCCTCCCCCTGCTTACCTCGCCGTCACCATCACTGGAGTCTGACAGCTGGGACAGGCGGCTCAGGTCCCACAGGGAGCGGCTGGGCCGGCTGGCTGGGCCACTGGTGGCCCAGGCTCGCCGCGCGCTCGACCTCAGAATGGCGCTGAGCGCAGGCCCCAGCACGGCAGGGCTCTCCTGCCGGTCACCCTCACGGAGGCGGGAGGTGGCCAGGCGCTGGGCGATGGGGACATCAGGCGGTAGAGGAGACACTGGGGCGACAGGGCAGCGGCGCACCACGAGGTGGGGGCCCCTGGGCGGCTGTGGCTCCTCCAGGGCACTGGCAGGTGGGAGTGGGCGGGAGGCTGCATACAGTGTCCGGAATTCACGGTTGAAAGCGTCAGTGATCTCCCCCGTCAGCAGGGTCACCAGGCCCCGGTGCAGCCGCGCGTCGCTCCACGTGAAGCTGGGGACAAGAGGGCGTCAAGGTGAGGTGGTGCACGCCTGTAATCCCAGGAGCTGGGGAGGTGGAGGCAGGAGGATCGCAGGTTTGAGACCAGAGACAGTCTGCATCACTTAGTGAGACCCTGTCCAAAAAGTAAAAAAAAAAAAATGGGCTGGGGGAGCAGCTCAGTGGTCCAGCACTTGCAGAGCATGCAGGCGCGAGGCCCTGGATTCAACCCCCAGAACCGCAAAAAACAAAAACGGAAACAAAAAGGGTGTCAAGGTCTCTGTGGTGCGGCTCTTGCCCATCCCCAGCCAGGCCTAGGGTCAGCTATGCACCCTCGAGGAGCCGCGACCTCTCACCCTCAGCCCCCCTCAGTGGATGGCATAGGGAGGGACCAGGGCTCTGCCCCTGCCCACGAGGCAGCTGCAGGGCCTCAGTTTCCTCAACCGGAAGGAGACAGGTTACTTCCCCAGCACCCCCAGGGCGGTCTCAACACTCAAGGACATTTACTAAGTATCTGTGGTAGCTGGGCTGAGGACCCCGCCCCAAGCCCATCGTGATCGGCCACAAGGAGCAGCCCTGGTGAGAGGCATCGCACTGCCTGCCTGGGCCCCCCGCACTGTGATGGCCTCCCCAACCCGTCCCAGGTGGCTGTCCTTTAAAGGCCCCCCGCTCAGGCCACTGCTCACAGCCAGTGCTCAGTAAGCGCATCTTCTCCCGGCCTCTCCGAAAGGAATGGAGCTGGGTTCATGCCCTGGCGAGGGTGCTCAGGTTCCGTAGGCTCCCTGCCTGGGCCTCAGCTGGCCCTGGTGAAAACAGGGTCACCGTGGAGGGTCTGAGTGGAAGCCAAGCGCTCAGCAAACCCAACTTCTGACAGCGGTGCAGCGAGCGGCCAGCATCCCGACCTGGGCGGGCGACAGTGCTCAGCGCAGGCCACGGGCTGGGGACGCCCTCCCCCGCCTGGGACCTCACCCCAGGGCAGCAGAACCCTGAGGGGTCTGTGAGGTCACCGCATTCTGCTCCTCAAGGACCGGTCCGGCGGCACACGGCCCCATCGCCCCCCTGAGGACTGACTGAGGGACACAGCCTGGAGGCCGACAGGGCAGGAGTTTTAGGAGGTCGCTGGCTCCGCAGCTCCAGGAGGCCCGGGCAGCTGCAGCCTGGCTCGGGCGCCGCCCTCACGGCAGGCCGCCATGGTCCTCAGCTGGCTGCTGCTTCTGATGACGGCCCTGCCCTCGGGCACCCCCGGCATCAAGGACTGCATCTACTGTGAGCTGACGGACTCCGCCAAGTGCCGGGGCACAATCATGCGCTGTGGGGACGACGAGGATTGCTTCACGGGCAAGGGGGTGGCACCAGGCGTGGGCCCCATCACCAACAAGGGCTGCATACCGTCCACCAGCTGCGGCCGCGAGGAGCCCGTGGGCTACATGGGCCTCACCTACAGCCTCACCACCACCTGCTGCTCCGGCCACATGTGCAACAAGGGCCCCCGGGTGGCGGGGGCCACCACCAGCCTGGCACTGGCCTTGCCGCTGCTCTGGCATTGGCTGTGACCGCCAGGGAGGCCTGGGCGAGGGCCCTCGCCGGCTGACCCCCACGCCCGCCTCCACCTGTTCCCCCCTTTAAATGGCCAGAGGCCCCGGACAACCTCTCATGGCACTGGCTCCTTACATCCTCGGGCCAACCACAGGAGCCGCACTTGGCCAGGCCCTCGCCCGACCCATGGAGGGTCACGGTCCGGGGGTCTGCCTGGGCCACCGCGTTTCATTGGTTCTAAGACATCGCTCTGCGTCTCTGTGGGGTGCCTCTCCCCCTTGGCAGCACCTTAGAGTTGATGAAATGCGGTAAATGATGATAATAAAGGACAGCTGATGTTCAGGGTGTGCTTCTTACATCGCGGCACAGGACCCTCCCACGAAGCTCACGGGCAGACTCCCCAGGGCATCCTGGGCTCAGGGCCGGCCGTTCTCAAAGTGGGTCCCAGACCAGCAGCACCGCTGTCCCCTGGGAAGTTGCTGAACAAGCACATCCCCAGGCTCCTCCCCCCTGGCGATCGGGGGCCTGAAGGCTGTTTCGGCAAGTCCTCCGAGGTGCTGCAGCGCCCGGCCCCGCTGAGCAAGGCTTCCGGATGGGTTCTAGCAATGGTGCTCACCCGGGCCACTCTGCACCCCGGGCACCCAGCCCTGTCTGGAGAACTTATGGGGGGTCACAATCACCACGGAGGTATGACCTGCCGGGTGGAGAACAGGAGGCAGCTCTGCCTCTGACCGCGAAGCCCTGGGAGTTGGCCCAAACGGAAGCAGCACCTCCGTGGGGCAATCTCATCCCAGAGGCAGTAGCCACATCGTGTCACCCCAAAGGAGGAAACTGAGGCACTGAGTGGTAAAGTGAGTCCCCCAAAGTCACACAGCTAGAAACTGGAGGAGCTGGCATCCGGATCCACGCCATGTGGCCCAGAGTTCACGCCCTGGTTTTCCGGGTTAAGAATCACAGGGTTGAAGGGAAGACTCCCACAGGCCGCCCACCAGGCTGGCAGCTAGGCCGTGGACCTGTGCAGGCCGGCTCAGCCCAGGACTGCTATCCAGGCATGTGGGGGACAGCTGGGTGAGGGGTGCCAGGACGGGAGAAGCCCCACCTGTAGGACCCCGAGATGACCCGATCGCCATCCAGCAGCACAAACTTCTCCCGCATGCTGCCGCTCACCTGCCGACGCCAGCGGCTCTGGAAGGTACAGCCGCGCACCGCACGGACGTCCAGGTTCTGGCGGGGGAGGCGCCCGCTCAGGCAACGGCAGGGTCTCGGCCCTCTGGCCTGGTCCCCAGTGTCCCGCCGTCTCCAGAGCCAATGATACTGAGCAGCCCAGGACCCCACAGACACGTCCACTCCCCTTCCCAGATCCCGTGGCATTGGACCTGGGGACCCACCCGGCTGGCTCCATCCCAGTGACCTAGGACACGGGAAGGAGGTCCTACCTCTGTGGCCCATGGGTTCAGCCCCAGCTGCCGGGCCAGCACCAGGAAGGCCGGCAGCTGCTGCTGGTCCAGCAGCAGGTACACAGGCACCCAGCGGCGCGTGGCCGCGTCCACCAGGTCTGAGAGCAGGTCTGGATCGGTAAAGGTGTCCATGACCACGGCCACCAGCTGCGGGCGCAGGGGGAGGCACGTGAGGGGGTGGGGCGTGGGGCTCGGGGCGGGATGATGTCAGGGCACCATGGGGTGGCAGGGTTGGGGACCCCAGATGCAGGATGACAGGCAGGCAGCTGTCCAGACACCAGGCGTCTGATTGCAGGAGACGCCACCCCAAGCCCGGTCCTCGGAGGTGTCCCCAGCAACCCTGCTCTGGGCTGGTGGTGTCCTTAGGAATGGCCCAGTGCTGGGGGCAGGGTGACCCGCCAGGCCACCGCAGCTCTGGACCCTGGCGTGCTGAGGGAGGGCTGGACCTTGTAGGCCCGCGAAGCCAGTGCGAAGCCGACTCACTCCCCAGGCAGCCTGGGTGGCCACCTACGGCCCCCATGCCTCCTCGTCTGTGGGCACAAGGGCAGTCCCCACCTTGGGGCACTCTCTGGGGTGGGAAAGCCCTCAGCACGGGAGCGGGTGGATGGCCAGCCGCCAGTGAGGAGGGGCCTCCGGGTGCTGCAGGGCATCCTGGGGGGTGGCAGCCCTGCCTTGGTGTGGGGTAGAGAAGACCGAGACAGGTCCAGGGCCGCAGATGCTGCAAGGCACCTGGCCGTCGGGGAAAGGAGGGGCCTCAGGCCTGAGGACAACGGAGGCTGGCTGTGCACGCCAGGGCTCTGTGCTCTGAACCCTGGGGCACACAGGGTGGGCGTCCCGTCCCGGGAGGGCAGGGGGAGTGAGGGGGCCCGTGGGAGTCGGCGCACGAGCAGGCACAGGTCCGAGGTGGCCCCTGGCCAGGGCACTCACCTTGTGGGCAGCCTGGATTTCACGGCGCACCAGCTCCTTGAGAGGTGGGTGCCCCTCCGCGGGGGGCTGGGTGTACAGCTGGGCCCGCGTGATGCCCTTCCAGGCAGAGGCCTCTGGCCAGCCCAACCGCAGCAGCGGCGCTGGCTCCTCTGATTGCCCGGGCCAGTAGGTCAGGCTGCCTGAGCGTCCATCGCTGGGGGCGGCGTCCACGGCTGCTCCGCCAGACTCCTGCCCGGCCGCAGTCCAGTCCTCGGCGGCAGCTGCCAGGCCCCGCGCCTCATCCTGGCTCAGGAAGGGCTGCAGCCCCTCCTGCCGCACGCAGGCCTGGAAGGCCTCTGCGCCGCCGCTCAGCAGAGCCTCCAGCGCCAGCCGCTGGCCTTCAAAGTACAGGGAGCAGGGGCCGGCCTCGGGCAAGGGCAGCACCGCGGACCCCAGCTCCTGGCCGTCCAGCGCTGCCAGCTGGGAAGCGGCCATTGTGGCCGCGCCCGGGGAGGACAGCCAGCAGTTGTGTCCCCAAGGGTCTGGCCGTCTTCAGGGGCCTCCTGACTGGCAGCCGTCTATGCAGCCACCTGAGGATCCAGGGTGGCCCTGGCCACGTCCACACAGCTCGCAGCGCTGTCCTCGGCTCCGTCCCAACCAGCGACCGTCCAGCAACGGCCTGCCTAGGCCTCGGGCTGCTCCACCATCAGCCCCTGTGGCCAACACAGGGGTCAGGCTGACTGCCCGGCCATCTCCCACCCTGATGGCCTCTCACCTACTGTGATCCCCAAAGACCCTGATTGTCCCAGGCTCATCACCCCCTGGCCTTGGCTCAAGGTCCTTCCACCTGCCCATCTCCCAACGCTCCCAACATCCCTAGCAAAGGCACCGCAGGCTGCCAGGCCGACTCCCCTCTCCTGCCTGCCTGGTGCACCCCCTCCTCTGGCTACTTCTCAGCTGTCCTGAGCTGACCACCAGGCACTTCCCTGTTGCACTTCAGCGGGGGGTCATCCTTCCCCCTGCCTCCCCCACAACCCTCAGGCTGCTGCAGTTGGGGCTGAGGTGCCCACTGTAGAGCGGCTGGCTGTGCTGCCCTCAGCCTGGACGTTCACCCCAACCCACTTTCTGGGCCAGAACCACACTGGACCGTCCTGTCAATCCACCGTCAACAACCGCCCTCCCCAGGTGGCTGCCAGCTCATGGGGAAGGAAGGGGAGGGAAGCCGGGCTCTGCCTGCCCGTGCCCACCACCTACCCTCCTGGTCCCTGGCTGTGTCGGACGAGGACAGGACTGGAGACCTGCCTTGCTCCCGCTGTGCTCGCCCTAACCGGGCACTGGGTGGGGTGGGAACCCGGCCCCTTGTGCAAACACAGGGGAGGGCCCTCAGGTCCCAGCCACCTGTTATTTAGGCTTCCCGGACCTGGCCCCACGCCCCCCAAGGTGCCAGGGAGACCTGGGGAGGGGCCAGCGTGGCTAATCCTGGGAGGCAGGTGCAGAAACACCTGACACCTAGGAGGCTGCCCACACCACACAGAAGCTGTCAGGTCGCCACACCCAGGAAGGAGGGGCCTTGCATGAGACGCCTCGTCAGAATGGCCTCCTGGTCCCCAAAACAGACACAGATACAGGACCAACCCTCCCACCCATACACGAGTTCCCAAACTGTGAGGCCCCAGCAACACACAAGGGTCGTGGGCATCCACAATCTCTTTAATAAAATCACAAGATCCAGTTAGTTTTTGTAGCCGCGGCTGGCCCGTCGACCTCTGGCACGCTCGAACTTCCGGCCCTTGGAGCGGACGTAGGGTCTGCGGAGAGAAGAGCGGATGGGGAAGCCCACCGTACCAGTCACCAGGCAGCCTCCTGGGCCTTGTCCCTGCCACCCGCTCTCAAGCGGTGGCCTAGAGGTGGGGGCAGCTGGGTCAGGTGCCGGGCGCCCAGCCCCACAGAGGCTGTTAACAAGCCAGTGGCTCTAACACTCCTGTCCGGCGGGCCCAGCACCCCAGCTGCCAAAGGGCTTGAGCCTGCACCTGCAGCGTCTGGATACTTACTTGGTGTGGCTGTGTGGGGTTCCTGGGGCCTTGCCGAAGTGCCGGTATACCTCTCGGCCCTTGCGAGGACCTGGGGGAGGGCGGGGGCGTCAGGCAGGGAGCCTCTCCCCTTCACCCTCCACAGGGCTCAAGATCAGCTGTGCCCCTGACCCCTCAGGCCCGAGAGAGTAAAGGACGCCAGGGGCCACACAGCCCCCACTCACCAGACAGCAGGACGGTGCCACGGCCCTTGGGGGACTCCAGGGCCAGCTGGTCGAAGGTGAGGATCTTGCCCCCGGCTTTGAGGATGCGGCTGCGGGCCCGGCTGCTCACGCGCAGCGCACACACCTGGGGAAGACAGGTGACGTCACAGCCCCACATGGACAACCAGGGGTTGCCCGGGGGCCGACGAGTACCACCAACTGGCACCAGGCCATTCCAAGGCTCTTATTAACGCTGGTAACCCAACCCCTCCCAGGCTGCACCGTGCTGCTAAGCGTGAGGAAACTGAGGTAAGAGCAATCGCAGACTCTGTCCAGGGATGACAAAGATGCAAAGTTTGCACCCAGGCCAGCGCTGTCAGCAGTCACCACAGGATCTCACTGAAAGCAATCTGACAGGCGTGACACTTGCCTCAACCAAGAATGCTGAGCCAGGCCTGAAGGACAGCCCGAGCCCCAGCCCCAGCCGCTCACCTTGAGCTTGGGCACCTCCAGAACCCGCACGTCGTCGGTCACGGTCCCCACAACCACGGCAGTTTTGTTCTCCCGGCCAGGAAGCTTCATCTTCCGGATCTGGGGGGGGATGCAACACACAGGCTAAGTCGTCTGGTGTTTCAACCCCACCCCCTGCCCCAAGCACGCTGAGGACCGAGGCAGCTGCACCTCCGCCCACACGTCGTGCCCCAAACTGCCAGGCCTGGCTTCAGGTCTACCTGGAGAAAACTTCCAGGTGAGAAAGCACGAGCAGACTGCCCAACCAGCCTGGCCAGGGAGGGTCTGCTCCTGCAGAACTCTTACTGCAGGAGTGCAAGGCTCCAGCCACCCCCTCCTCAGGAGCAGCAGACAAGGCCGGGAAGCTGAGGCAGCCATCCACGCATGTGCAACTCCACCCAGGGCACAGAGCACGGCACCCGCTGCTGGCCGTGGTGCAGCGCCAAATGCTCCCTCCAGATCCAGGGGCCAGGACCAGACACCCACCATCCGGGAAAGCGACAGCGGGGGCCGGTTGGTGCGACTCATAAATAACCTCTTCAGCACAACCTGGTTGAAGGTGGAGTTGGTCCGCCTGGCCAGAAATCTGTAGAGCTGGAGAGCAAGGGAGAGGAAGGACGTGGCGTAGCTGCCCCCCCACCAAAAGGTTTCCACGGCTTCCTCACCAGGCTGAGCTAGCAGGAGAGCTGGTCCAGCTCCTCCCCGCTGCCCCTCTCCACCACGAGCCTGGAAACCAGCCAGCCCCGACCTCACCTTCACCAACAGCCTCAGGTAGATGTCCTGGCTCTTGGGCTCCTTGCGACGAACCTTTCGGTCCTTGTTGTGGCGGATGTCAACTCCCTGTGGGGGTGAAGGGGCAACCGTGGACCTGATTCTGATGGTTACTTACCCCACAAAAGTCTTGAATTACCACTTACCCTCACACCCATGCAGGACCCCAGGCCCTGGAGACCATATTTCAAGTTCCAGGCCCACCACTGAGCCTCATCTAAAAGGAGGCTGATGTAAGGTGAAAGTCCTCATCACAGGGCCCAAAGCACCTGCAGACACCTTCATACAGCTGCTGTATTCTTTACAAGTTATGTCCCTTGCGAAAACACAGCATTATTTAAGATATCAAAACTGGCACCCATCCCTGGATAACCTGAAATAAATAAACCTATGACAAACTCTAACAACGGCAACCGATCTTCGCTGAAGATGTAATGACTCGAGGTCCCTGCATGCACTATCTGCCTCAGAGGACCCTATAAAGTTAAGTCATGTGTACCCACTTTAAGAAAACTGAGGCTGCCGGGTGCAGTGGCGCACACCTGTAATCCCAGCGGCTGAGGAGGCGGAGGCAGGAGGACCGAAAGTTCGAGACCAGAAGCAGTCTGCGTAATTTAGCGAGACCCTGTCTCAAAAAGTAAAAAAACGGGCTGGGGGTACAGCTCAGTGGTCCAGCACTTGCAGAGCATGCAAGCGTAAGGCCCTGGGTTCAACCCCAGCACTGCAAAAAAAAAAAAAAAAAGAAAGAAAGAAAAGAAAACAAAACTGAGGCTGGGTGCAGTGGTGCACACTTTTAACTGATCTCTGTGACTCAGGAGACCAAGGCAGGAGGACCAAAAGTTTGACGCCAGAGGCAGCCTGTGTAACTTAGTGAGACCCTGACTACAAATAAAATAAATAAGTAAAAATGGGTCGAAGTGCAGCGTGGTGTTAGAAAACTTTAAAAGTTAGTGCGAGGCAAGGCCCTGGGCTAAACCCCCAAATAACACACACAAAAAAAGGGAAAGAAAGGTGAGAAAATCTCGTAATTTCTACTGCGCCCCCATTTCCTCCTGCTTTTTTCTCAAGCTACAGTAACGATAAGTAGTTCCTCAAGTATTGAACAGCCCCATATATTCAGCACTTCCGGCGTGCAGGGGGCTGTGTGGGGCTCCTATGAAATTCTTCCCAACTCTCACGCTTACGACACGGAATGACAATGAACCCAAGGCAAAGATGACGCTGGGGCCCAGATCAGGAGAGCGACCTCACCAGGCGCGCGGGGAGCTGAGATTCGGTCGCCCGCCCTGCCCCAAACTGTGCCATCTGCCTCTCGACTCCCCCAGAATCAAACTCTCCAGACTGTGCGGACTGACTGCCGGCCAGAGGCGGCTGCAGAGCCCGCCTGCCGGGGCCGGATCCTGCTGCGGGCCCGGTCCACCGCCCAAGCCCCCAACAGCCTCAACACGGCCATCTACTCAATGGTGACAAGAGACTACCAAAGGGCCAGAGTTTCCGGGGCCTGGGGTAGCCCCCCGCCTCGGAAGTCGCCTCCTCTGGACCCCTGCACAACCCCTGAACCCGTCCAGCACGCCCCCAGCCCGAGACCACCAAGGATGGCAGCGGATGGTTAACCCCTGAACCACGCAAGCCATACTCACCATGATGGCAGCTCGGGCTCAGCTGGGCCGGGAAAGAGAGGGCGGAGCCAAAGTGGGCGAGGGAAAGCCTCCGGCGCGCGGTGGCCTCGTGGCGTCACACACGCGCGACGCGACGCGACGCTCTACCCCGACCCGGCCTTCTCTGTGGTAAAGACGCACGACCGGCTACTGGGGCGACAGCCGGAGAGGGCGGAGGAACGACCACAAACAAGCACAACGTCAGGGATGGAAGGGCCAGCACGTTGGGGCCTCTCTGGCCCCAGCCAGCCCCTGTTCTCGTTGGTCTTCCGGGAAATAGGGACCTCGGGGCGAGAGAGATGCGCAGAGTCTGGAGGAGCCGCTGGGCGGTGAGGCTCTGGTCTGACGCGGGCGGCGTCTCCGTGGCTCCCGGGCAAGCCGGCCGGCCGAGTGCCGGAGGTGAGGACGGCGGCAGGCGGAGCTAGCGCAGGGCTGGAGAAGCCTCACCCCCGCGGTGCGGGCGTTTGAGGTCACGGCCGCCTTTTCTTCCGGGGAAGTTTCCAGGCGCAGCGAAGTTCAGGAAGCCCTGCTGCACGGGTAACCCGAGATCTCGCTGCAGCGGAGTCTGTGTGGTCAGGTGCCGTGCAGTCGAGTCCGACTCCTAGCGACTCTCGTAGGGTCTTCAATGGCAGATCGTTTCGGATTGCTCGGGTTGTGGATTGCCACGTCCGTCTCCCGTCTTTGCAGTGCTGGGGATCGAACCCGGGTCCTCAGAGTGCAGAGCAACGCTCCACCAACTGAGCTACACCCCAGCCCTCTCAATCTACAGTACCCCATATTTCCACCTTTTTGGCTCAGTTTCTCCCGGTGCCCCTAGATGGCCCTTCCCCAACCCCTGCTTGCCCTTCCCCGTCAGAGATGGGCTGCTTTCCCCCTTGGCTCAGCAGTTTCGGTGTGAGGGGCATACAAGGCACTGGTGTGCAGAGAAGGCACGCAGAGCCCCCGGCTGGGGCGTGCGGTGGAGAGGGGATGGATGACAAGCTCCTGAACAGAGAGGGGAGACCGAGAGATTCAGAGGGGAGGAAGCATGGAGACCTAGGGAGAAGAGACATGGAAAGGGGACCAGGTGGGGCCCAGCCAGGCTGTGACCAGCTTCAGATCCTGGGTCGGCTACGGGACTGTGTGGCCTGGGCAAGTTACTGTGTGTGCTGGTCTTTCCTTATTTGGAGAAAAGGGAATGCTGATGGGCCTAACACATGGAGTGTTTTCCAGGACGATGTTAATTAGTAAATGCGCTTGAGGCGATGCTTTGCACACAGGTGCTCAACTGATTGACTTGCACTTCAGTTAGAACTTGTTGGGGCAACCAGGCTGAATGGCTGGGGCAGTGACAGAGCCAACTCTGGCAACCTGAGGATGGCGGGGCCTCCTGCCCTCTGCTGGCTGCTCCCCCTCACTTCTCCTCCACAGGGCCCAAATTCCCCCCTGGACAGTGAGGCCTGGCTCCCTGCCCAGTCCACCCCCTGGTATGGCCTCAGACCCAGGGCCAAGGTCCTGGTGATGTCACAGAGCAGAGGGCCGGCCGATAAATGAACACCCTGAACCATAAGAGCGGCAGGACTAGGTAAGGGTGTATGGGGAAGCCCAGCACTTGTCCTGTGGGAACACACCAGCCGAGGCCCCCAGTCGCTGACCTCACACTGGTCCTCCAGGCAGGGCGAAACAGCTTCCTTCCCGCTTCCCGGGCAGGGCGGCCGCAGACTGAGAATTCACAGGCTTCTCGGAGCTCACGGGGCGAGTCCGCGCTGGCTGGAGGCTCCCTTCTCCTTTCCTCCCCCCGCCTGTTCCCCTTCCTTGTTCCCTTTCCTCTATGACTTGGTTTGTGTGTCTGAATCTCAGCCTCGTTGGTTTGGGCCTCTCCCTTTCTTTTTCCCAGGGCTTAGAGCCCAGTTGCCGGGTCTCCCTGTCCCTCGATCTCACTGGGTTCTCTCCCTCCTCCTCTCTCTGTATCGTTCCTCGGCACGCACTATCCCGTGCTGTTGTTCCTGTGGGTTGCATGCAGGGCACCTTGAGCAATGAGTGAACTTCCTCCTCCATCTGTCTCTTTCTAGCAAGCTTTGTCCCTGTCTCACCCTGCACGCCTTCCTGAAGTTCCATCTGGTGTTAGATCTCCGGATAACATTCTTGCCCTGCTTTCTTCTTCGATTTCGCCACGTCTTTGTCTCCTTACGTGTCTCTGTGAGCGTCTTTGCTTTTGTTTCTCTTGGTCTCGGTTTGTCACCAGGAACATGGCTCCCAGAGGCTGGCAATGGCAAAACTGCAGTCCATGTGTTCACCGTATAAAAGAACTAACGCCTGACGAGTTCCAGGCCAGCCTGATCTACATTTATGTTGCAAATTCCAGGCTAGCCTGGAGTGCACAGTGAGAACCCTGACCCTGTCTCCGAAGGGTGGGGGAGAAGATACCACATCTTCAAGAAGTGAAGGCAGGCAACAGGGAAGAATTCCTGCTCCCGCCATTACTGCATGGAGCTAAGGTCAAATGTGGCTTACATAGTGAACTTTTAGCTTTTAGGGGAAGGAAAGAAACATTTCACACCTGGGTCTGTGTCTAGAATGGGCTACTGGATTCCCCAGTCCCTTCCAATGAAAGGCTTCAGAGATGGACATTTCAAAAGGTTAAGAAGTCCAGACTCATCTTGATAAGGGAGCAGGATCCGCTAAACAATGTCCTGTTCAATTGCTGAGGGTGTTTTATTTCACAGTCCGCATCATCGCCAGTGGCTGAATGTAGGAGTTACTTTTAATCATCTTCTTTCTCCTCTGGCCTGTCAGAAGCTATGTTAACCTATCTAACAAGTTCCTTTCAGCCTCTGGGCTTCCACCATTCTTTTCCTGCCGCACCCCTGACCAAGATGTCTCTGTGTCTTGCCATGTCTCCTGGGCAGATGTATATCTCTGCTGCCTCCACTCTGGCTGAAGTCCAAGGTACATAGTTTGTGAGTTGATGAGTCTCTCTGCCCTGGTTTTCTTTCCAGAAGTGTCTGTTTCCATCATTTTCTGGGATTTCTTCCACTCATACCTTCTTCCACAAGGTTCTATTTTTATTCATAGTATTTTTAGTCTTCCATGTGTCTGTCAGCCTGTCATGCCGTGGGGGCTTGTGTGTTGCCATGAGGCTGAAAGCTATGCCACTGGTATCTCAGATACCACCAGGGCCATCCATGGTGGACAGGTTTCAGCTAAGCTTCCAAACTAAGACTAGGGAGAAGGACCTGGCAGCCCATTCCTGAAACAATTAGCTATTGAAAACCCTATGAATCGCAGAGAAGCACTGTCAAATATAGTGCCGGGAAACGAGCCCCCAGGCTGGAAGGCATTCAAGAAATTACTGCGGAAGAGTTGCCTCCTCAAAGTAGAGTCAGCCTTAATGATGGGAGTGGAGGGAAGCCCCTAGGACCTCCTTTTGTTAATATGGTATGACTCAAAACGGGAAGAAACATAGCGTCTGCAACAGTGGGCTCAAATGTAAAAAGATCTTGTGCATGGCAGTGTTGCATAATGTTTTGCTCTGTCATACACAGGGTTGCTATGAGTCGGGTCCACCTCAACAGCACTCAACAATGTTTTCAGTGTGCAAATTAATGGATTTCAGTGTGACATTTCCATACATGCCTGTCATCGTACATTGCTTATATTCACTTCCCTTCACCCTCGTGCCTCCCAGCCCCTTCCTCCCCACAGATGGTCCCCCTTCTGCTTGCATGTCTTGTACACATGTATTTTAAGTCTGGGTTCTGACTTTGAGAGAAAACATGGTTTTTGTCTGTTTCCCTCAGCTTTTCTTTATGTCTTTCTCTAACTGAAACATAAACCCGTGCCAACTCCGGCTGCCTCTGGCCCTACCTTTCTAGGTCTCTGCCTGCCCCTGTCTGTCTCCCTTATTAACTCCCTTTGCCTGTCCTGTCTACGAGCCTCTGTTGCTCCCGTTAGGGTCTCCGTCCCTGCAGCTCCTCCCCCACACACCCCCCCTTTTTTTTGTGGTACTGGGGGTTGACCTCAGGGCCTCGCGCCTGCATGCTCTGCAAGTGCTGGACCACTGAGCTGCACCGCCAGCCCGTTTTTTTACTCTTTGAGACAGAGTCTTGCTAAATTATGCAGACGCACGTGGCCTCGAACTTGCGATCCTCCTGCCTCCCGCCTCCCGAGCCGCTGGGATGACAGGCGTGCGCCACCGCGCCCGGCTGCACCCCTGCTCTTTTGTAAACCCAAGGGTTTGGAAGGACCTGCTTGCCCTCAACAAAGAAGGCGGCCGAGGCGCTGGCCGCCTCTCCTGCGCCTGTGCCTTCACCTATGATGGCGACCGGCCTCGTCGAGCGCGGCACCCAGTTCTCGCGCTCTCACGTAGCGGGGTCGCGCCGAGCTCTAGAGCCCCTGGCCCCGCCCCCGGGCGCGCCCATTGGTCGGCCCGGGCCGGCCGCGCGGCCATTGGCTGAGCGGGCGCACACCCCCCCCTCCCGCCGCGGGTCCGGTGCAGGCGGTTGTGCAGACTTGAGGGGCCGCCCGGAGGACGCGGCGTGCGCGTGGGTGCGGGGCCCCGCGTCTGGGACACCGGTGAACCCGGACAAGCGGACTCGCAGGCCTGGGCGCGGGCGCTGGGGTGGGAGATGGAGCGGGAGAGCCAGGCCCGGGAGCGGACACTGGGCGTGCGCTAGGGATGAGGCCGCGGGTGAGACTTGGGCCTACGGGTCGGGCCTGGGGGGCCGCGGGGCTCTGTCGCGGGCCCGATTGGAGGTCCCCGGAGTGGCCCGTGCAGGCACCCTGCGCTTAGGGGGGCGCCCAGGCAGAGGAGCAGGGGTGGTTCCTGGGGGCGAGTTTGCAGGGGTGGGGGTCCTCGGCGCCTGGGGACGGGGAGACAGCACTGGAGGTGCCCGGGCGGAGAACAAAGGCGCGCGGGAAGGAGGCCGCAGCCGGGCAGGGGCCCCGAAGGGGGGGCGGGCGGGCAGGCAGGCGTCAGACCCCAGGTCATCAGACCTCAGGTCGGCCTTCCGCTGACCCCTGCCCCGTGGGCTCCGAGACACGCCCTCCTCCAGCTGTCCCGCCTCAGGCTGCTCCCGTCTCCGCCTTTCTCATGCGGTGAGAAACTGCTCCCTGCGAACCTTCCACCAACCTGGATCGCAGCCGGGGGAAGCTGTCTTCTCGTGTGTCCCTCTGTCCCCTCGTGTTTGTGAGTCTCAGTGTCCTTACCGTCCCCCACCCCCGGAGATGGCTGTGTGTGCATGTGGCGGGGGTCCGTCTCTGTCTTTACGCGTCTGCTTTCACATCTGTCTGCCACCCAGTCCCCACCCTGTACCCAGAGCCCTGGTCATCACCCTTCACTTTACGTATTTTACTCTTCGATCTAGTTTTTCTGTCTTCTGATTAGAACATACACCCAACGAGGGCAGCTTCGTTCCCTGCTGTGTTTGCTGGGCCTAGCCCCATGGTTGACAGCCAGAGTCCTGGAGAGGGGTTTGTGGGATCAGTGAGTGAAGGCCTGGTCCCCGGCCCGGGTCCCCATGCTTGTCTGAGCCCATCTGTCTCCCATGCCCTCCTTCCTGCCCTTTGGTCTGTGTCCTCTCCACAGACGTGCCCCTCCCTCCAGCTGACAAAGAGTCCCGGACTCTGACCTCGCCATCCTTCGTCCCCACAGAGGCCCAAGCAGGGGTTGACCCGGAGCTCCACAGACAGGGCCGAGGCCATGGCCCCACCGCCACCACCGGCCGCCAGCACCCCGCTTCTGCACGCCGAGTTCGGTTCCTACCCGGTGCGCGGCCCCCGGTTCGCCCTCACCCTCACGCCACAGGCCCTCCATATACAGCGGCTCCGTCCAAAGCCGGAAGCCCGGCCCCGGGGCGGCCTGGTCCCCCTGGCCGAGGTCTCTGGCTGCTGCACCCTGCAGAGTCGCAGCCCTTCAGACCCAGCCGCCTACTTGTGCATCTACACCTACCCTCGGGGCCGGCGCGGGGGCCGCCGGAGAGCTACCCGCACGTTCCGGGCCGACGGGGCGGCCACCTTCCAGGAGAACCGCACCCAGGCCCAGCGCTGGGCCACGGCCCTCACGTGTCTGCTCCGAGGAGTGCCGCTGCCCGAGGACGGGGGTGAGGCGCCGGGCCGGGCCCCCCACATCTCCGCCATCCCGGGACACCTCTGGTCGCCGCATCTGTGGCTGGCAGGGTGGACCCCGAGAGCACGCAAGCAGGGAGCCGGGAGCCCTGTCTGCTCTCTTCCGCTGGGTTCCACTGCCCCCCAGGAGTCAGGCCCTGGGCTGGTGAGCGCCCCGGGCTGAGGAGACAGGAACGAGGCTGCGTCCACCCAAAGCACAGGTGTCCCGGGCATCTGAGTGCTCAGGGAGGGGGAGGCCCTGTCTGGTGAGCTGTTCTCAGGCCTCCAGGGGGCCCTCAGGGCCATGACCAGGACCTGCAGTGATCTGATTCGGGGTGACAGGTGCTTGGGAATCAGGGCTCCTTTGTGCTCTGCCCACACGCAGACCCAAGGGCCCTTGATTTCCCAGCCTCGCCCTGCCGCCCTCTCTGCACCTGGGAGAGGGGGCGGGGCTGCACACGGCCGGCCTGGCCAGGTGAGGTCCTTGGCAGAAGCTCCCGGGCAGGGCAGCCCTCCGCCAGCCCCCGTGGGAGCCCTTGCAAGGGGCACTGGCCTCCCCGCAGCCTACCCTCTCTCTGCAGAGATCACCCCTGAGCTCCTGCCTCGGAGGCCCCGGCTGCTCCTACTGGTCAATCCCTTCGGGGGGCGCGGCCAGGCCTGGCAGTGGTGTATGGACTACGTGGTGCCCATGATCTCGGAAGCTGGCCTGTCCTTCAACCTCATCCAGACAGGTGAGGGCAGCCAGGCTGGCTGGGCAGGGCGCCCAGTCCAGGGGAGGAGAAAGCCCCCTAACCTGCGGTTGGCCCCCCAGAACGACAGAACCATGCCCGGGAGCTGGTCCGGGGGCTGAGCCTGAGTGAGTGGGACAGCATCGTCACTGTCTCAGGAGACGGGCTGCTCAGCGAGGTAAAGAGCAGCACTGTGCCCCTGCCGAGCCCTGGGGACTGGGGCAGAGCAGGACGGGACCCAGGCAGCGGCTCTCTGCCCGCCAGGTGCTGAACGGGCTCCTGGACCGCCCCGACTGGGAGGCGGCCACGAAGATGCCCATCGGGGTCCTCCCCTGCGGCTCGGGCAACGCGCTGGCCGCTGCAGTGAACCAGCATGGGGGGTAGGTGGGCCGCTCCCGCTCGGGAGGCTACGGGTACCCGAGGGACCCCAGGACTCAGCTCTTCCCATTGGCCAAGTCTACCACACCCAGGAAACGTTCCTGGCTGCGGCATAGCCAACACCTGGTGTGCACCTCCTGCCCTGCTGCTCCCTGGTGGCTCCACCCCTGCCCCGCACACAGAGGCCCTGGGGGTACACCCAGTGTCGGGGCTGGCGCCTGGCTGCAGGGGCTCAGAGGCTCCCTCCCTGGCCTCTACAGCCCGCTGCCCAGCCCACCGTTCCTCACCCCACCCGGGTGCCTGTCCCCCTCTGCCCATGAAGGTTCGAGCCGGCCATGGGCCTCGACCTGCTGCTCAACTGCTCATTGCTGCTCTGCCGGGGTGGCAGCCGCCCGATGGACCTGCTGTCTGTGACGCTGGCCTCAGGCTCCCGCTGTTTCTCCTTCCTGTCCGTGGCCTGGGGCTTCGTGTCGGACGTGGACATCCAGAGCGAGCGCTTCAGGGCCCTGGGCAGCGCGAGATTCACCCTGGGCACGATGCTGGGCCTGGCCACACTGCACACCTATTGTGGACGCTTCTCCTACCTCCCAGCCACTGTGGAGCCCGCCCTGCCCACACCCACCCACAGCCTGTCCCGGGCCAAGTCGGTGCTGACGCTGGCCCCAGAGGCGGCCCCAGAGGCGGCCCACTCCCCATTGCACCGGTCGGTGTCTGACCTGCCCCTGCCCCTGCCCCTGCCCTCCCCAGGCTCTCCAGAGCCCCTGCCAGGGCCGACCCTCAATGGTGGGGGCCCAGAGCTGACCCTGGACTGGGGTGGAGCTGGGGACGCCCTCCTGTCCCCAGAGCCACTGCTCCCCTCGTTCCCCAGCTCGCCCGAGGCCTCACCCCTGTCGCCCATCACCAAAAGGCCCCCCGAAGTGCCCCGAGACCCTGGGCTCCCGCCCCCCACTGCAGGTGCCCCGGCCACCTCCTCGAAGGGCCCCCCCGACCGCCTGCTGCCCCCGCTGGGCTCCCCGCTGCCCCCCGGCTGGGTGACGATGGAGGGAGACTTTGTGCTCCTGCTGGCCATCTCCCCTAGCCACCTGAGCGCGGACATGGTGGCGGCGCCGCACGCGCGCTTCGACGACGGCCTGGTGCACCTGTTCTGGGTGCGGGGCGGCGTCTCCCGGGCCGCAATGCTGCGCCTCTTCCTGGCCATGGAGCGGGGCGACCACTTCAATGTGGGCTGCCCGCAGCTGGGCTACGCGGCGGCCCAGGCCTTCCGCCTCGAGCCGCTCACGCAGCGCGGGCTGCTCACGGTGGACGGGGAGCTGGTGGAGTACGGGCCGCTGCAGGCCGAGGTGCACCCGGGCCTCGGCACCCTGCTCACAGGGCCGCCTGGCAAGGCCCGGTGCGATCCCTGACCTGCTGGTGTGGGGCCCTGGACGCCCAGGAATGTACTGCCCCGGAGCCTTAGCGAACCGGCCCATCCACTCCGGTGCCTCCACTTAACTGGCCAATCAGCCCAGGAGGGGCGGGACCCCGGGGTGGCCGCTGGGATTTGCACTAATGTCCCTCCCCTCGCAGGTAGGGTGGGGGAGTCCTTGTCTCCCATTCCGTGTCACGTGGGTCCCATTCCGTCTACAAAGCAATTGGAAAGGTCTATGCAATAAAGGCGGTCGCTCCGTTCCTCCCTCGACGGGCCGCTGCGCAGTTCAGCAGCTCCTGCCCACCAGCTGCAGCCGGCGTTACCAGGGCCAGGGAGCTGCCCTGTCCCCCAAAACAGCTGGCTCTGGGGTTCTCAAGGTTTATTCAGGACACGTTAACGGAGGCGGCCGAAGGATGGGGTCCCTCCCCACCCCCACGAGGGAGGGGGAGGCTCACTTTTTCTTAAAAATATAAATGTATTTGTCTGCATCATCAGGTCCCTGGGACACCGGCCGCGGGGCAGGGAGGGGAGCAGGCGTCAGGGCCCAGTCTGAGGAGCGCAGCAGCCTCACAGGGCCCCATGCTGGGCCTGGTACCGCGACAGCACGGCACGGTAGTGTGACAGCTCCTGCCGCACGGCCACCACCTCCTGCCGCAGCAGGGCGTTCTCCTTCTCCAGGAAGGCCGCCCGCACCGAGATCTGGTTCTCCTTGAGCCGCCGGGCGTCCCGAGACCGCTTAGCTGCCTCGTTGTTCTTGTAGCGCCGGCTCCAGTACTTCTCGTCCTGGGAAGCGGGGGGACAGGAGGGCCCTGAGGTCCAGCCAGAGAAAGGGGGGCAGCTGCTATGACCCCTAACCCCCGCTCACCGTAGGGCCTCGCCAGGACAGATACCCAAGGACCCTAAGGAGAACAGGCCCTCCAGCGAACACCAGAGCATGAAACATCCCTGCCTGCCCGCAAGCAGCTGGGTGTGAGGCCCTACCATGCAAAGCACAGCCCACCCCTCCCGACAGGGCCTGCAGTGAGCACCTGGTTGCTGGGGGCGCCTGTTGCCTAGCAACCGAGCAGCACTGCCCCGCAGAGTGCACAGCGCCTTTCCTGATCCTGGTTGCTAAGGAGAGCTCAGGTAACAGAAGAGGGGTTTGGTGTCTCATAAAACCCTTCCACTGCTGGGCCTCTTCATCCGGTTGCCCAGGCAACCTCATCCCTCCTCAGCAGACAAAAGCAGGATCTATACGGTCCCGGTGGTCATGGTGGGTCTGACCTGCTGCCTGCTGCCTGCGCCACAGGACCTGGCTGATGGGAGCGCTGGTCCCTGGCATGAGACCCATATCAAGACCTCCCCAGGGGACTGGACCTTGGGTCCTCCAATCTTGGGATATGGTTGCTAAGGAGGTCCACCCCAAGCCGGGCGTGGTGGCGCATGCCTGTAATCCCAGCGGCTTGGGAGGTGGAGGCAGGAGGATTGCAAATTCGAGACCAGAGGCAGTCTGCATAACTTAGTGAGACCCTGTCTCCAAAAGTAAAAAACTGGGCTGGGGGCCCAGCTCAGTGGTCCAGCACTTGCAAATCATGCAGGCATGAGATCCTGGGTTCATCCCCCAGTACCACAAAAACAAAAACAAACAACAAAAAAAAGGAGGCTGACCCCTTAGTAACAACGACCACCCAGCTGGGAAGATGCCACCCCGGCTCCCATTTAACTGAGGCTCCCTGCTGCCTGGACACACCCAGGCCCTGGTAACGGCCACAGCAGGAAAAGCCGCTGGTCGGGATGGGGCTTTCAGGCCTCTCCGAGGGGCTTGGAATGGTTGTGTCCCACATACGGTCACAGCAAAGACTTGAGAGAGAAGCTCAGGTACTTCCCACTAGCAGAGACCCCAGGAATGGCAAAACAGAATGCCGGGAGAACAAGTCACTGCCCAGAATGAGGCCCTGGCTGCTAACGGGAGCCTCAGGCCTCTCACCAGCCAGAAGTCCAGGCCAAGGGACCCAGACCTGCAAAGGCCAGCGAAGCGCACACCCCAGGCAGAGGGAAAGCGGTTACACCAAAGGGCACCGCAGATCAGAGTCAAGGCCCCACCACAGCCTCCCTGGCTGCTAGGGAGACATAGGTGCATCTGCTAAGGGGGGGCTGTACCCAGCCTCCCGGAACTTGAACTCTGCTTTGCTGGGGGGTTCTGGGTGCAGGTGACAAGCCTTCACAGCTCGACGCAGCCTGCATCCGCAATGACACTGCCTTCCTAAATCTCGGGCCCAAGCATCCGCGCGCCCTCCGGTCAAGGCTTCCACTCTTTAACTGCAGACCCAGAAAGCCCAAGGCCTTGTCCCAGTGAGATGCTCAGGTCACTGCGCGAACGGCCCCTCCCCGGCCAAGGCCTGGCCCCACACCTCGGGGGCTCACCTTCTGCTCCTCTGGCACCTGGATTTTTCTTGCCTTCTTCATGATTGGCTGCGGCTTGAGTTCCTCCTCGGAGAAGCGGTGTCTGCGAGGGTCAAAGGTCTCATGGCCTGGAATGCTCGACAGGGCAAGGTCAGCTGGGTCAGGCTCAAAGGTCATCAGCACCTCCACCGTGTCCGGGTCCACAGGACTGGGCGTGTCGCGAGAGGCCAGGCCTTGGGAAAGACAAGGTGTCACCTGAAGGTGTATTTATTCTGGGGACTGGGTTCCCCAAGACCTCCGAGCTCAGGGATCTTATCCAGCACCCAGAAGGCCCCTCCAGGATCTAACACAAGGTCTGCACGCCAGGGCCAGGCGTCAGCCCCTGGGTTCCCTAAGTCGCAAAGACGCTTAGACATCACGGAGCCAACTCCATTTTTACAAACAGGGAAACTGAGGACAGTCATAACTGTCTGGCTCTAAGCACGTGAGTCCGGAAGCAGCTTCTAAAACATCAGGATTCTAGACTCACAATGCCAGCTTCCTTCCCATAGCCTAGCGCGAGTCCTGCGCACTGCACGCCCGGTCAAAGCTTAAATCCCAGGCCGCTCAGCGAGAACAAGAGCCGTTCGCGCTGAAGGGAGAAGCGGAAGAGGCGCTGGGGTTCCGGCAGGTTGTCTCAGGACGCGCCTGTGCCTTTAAGCCCCAGCAAACCGGGGCCAGCTGAGGACACGGGTTCAGGTCTGAGTCACGTGCAGCCACCCGCTTCCCTCCACCTCCTCCTCCCCCGCACAGGCGCCCGCACGTTCCCGGCTCCGCCCCCTCGCGCGTGACTGCGCGTGCGCGAAGCGCGGAAGAGGAAGGGCTGGCTCACGTGGCGCGGGAATGTGAGGCCGGGAACCCAGGACAGCAGTTTGCCTAGAGGTCGTAGCGGGGGCAGGTGTACGCGCACTGCCAGGGCTCGCTGTTCCTCTTTCCTCTTCTGGTCTCAGTGCTAACCTCACCCAAGGATCCTGGCCCCCGACACCTGTATCTGGGCAGCCGCGGGGAACTGGCCCCAGGCTCCCTGGCCCCTTGGCACTGGGGTACCCAGGATTCTGAGGTCCAAGAATCTTCTGTCCAGAAATATAGGGAGCTGCACTGGATGTCCAGGACCATGAGACTCTGGGACCTGGGGTGCAGCGGCCCCACCAGGGAACCGCAGAATCCAGACTGCCTGCCTGTTTGTGTCCTGGTTAGCAGAAGTCTGCGCCCAGTCCTAGCCTCCCTCATCTCAGAGGTCCTAGCAGTTCCGTCCCATCCCATATTCACAGGGGCAGGGCTTGGATCCAGGCTCCGGGCCCGATCCACTCCCCAGTAAATAACCAGTGTTCGGGGTGCCCAGGCCCGGCTCCAGGAGGACCCTCTGTCCCACAGATAATCAGTATCTCATCGGGCAGGCTTCCTGGAATCTGGGGTCCCAAGTCCCTCCTTCCCTGTGAGTGCGGGAGAGTCAGCCCCAGCACTGAGGCTTGCAGGCTGGGTCCCTGGCCCCGGGTCCGAGCGTCGCCCCGCCCCCTCCGTGGGGCGAAAGCCCCGCCCACCAGGGCCACGCGCCGCACCTGCGCGGTGGCCGCCGGCGGCCCCCAGGGTGGCCCTGGCGGGGGCGTGCCCGGGCGAGGAGCGCGGGGAAGCCGAGCCGCAGGAACCGGGCCCCGGCGAGGGTGCGGGCGTGCGCGCGGGTGAGGGCGCCGGCGACGGGCCCCCGGGGGGCGGCGGGCTGGGCGGGAGCCCATGATCCAGCAGGAAGGCGTCCAGGTCCACGTACTCCACGTCGCTGAAAGGCAGCGTGCGCTCCCACAGCAGCGGCGCCAGCAGACCCGGGCCGGGCACGGGCCCCGGGCGCCCCCGCGGGGACCCGCCGCCCCCCGCAGCCCCAGCTGGGGCATCCGCCGGGCCCGCCGTCTCCAGCCCCGGCCCCAGGACGGTGGCTGAGGGCAGAGCCGCCTTGCGCTCCTTTTCTTTCAGGAGACCTGCGGGCGGGGAAAGTCGGGGTGGGATGGAGGTGGGGTGGAGAGACAAAGGAGGGACCCCAAGCCCGAGAGGAAGGGGTACCAAGACCCCCAGGACGGAGATCGGGGGCGGGGAGGGCAAGAAGGGAGGAGGAGGACAGGGACCAGAGAGAAGAGGGGACAGAGGCGACAGGGACCCAGAGAAAGGAGAGGACACAGATATGCAGATGGGAACAGAGGCCCAGAGAAAGGAGGATGGAAGTTCAGAAAGACGGGGGCAGGGGCAGGGGAGGTGCGGGGTCGGGCAGGTGAGAAAAAAAAATGACAGCTCTGTAATTCTCTGTAATCCCCCATCCCGTGTGCAGCGCACCCTCTCCTCCCTTCCCCCACAATCGGAAAGGGGCTCGGTTCCTCCGGCACATTCCTCGTCCCCAGATTCCATGTGACCCCGTGAGGCCCCGCCCAAGCCCGTGTCACTACCGTGTGCGAAGCCGACACACCCCCTCCCTGCTCCCTGGACCCCAGGGGTCCACACTCCCAGGTTAGAGGGAAGAGGGGGCGGGGGCCTAGACTCCTATGCCCTCAGGGAGGACCCTGGGGACCCAGGCTCCTGGGTCCGGCGCGTGGACTGATCAGAGCCGGCACTTTGGGGTCCTGGGCGCTGAGGGACACAGGGGCCTGAACACCTGGGTAACTGAATGGATAAGAGACTGGGAACGATGGACACACCGCACCTCCCCCAGCACCTGAGTCCCTAAGGGAGTGGGGCTAGAACTCACAGCTGGCCGGCTCTTTGGGCTTGTTGGTCCCCTGCAGAAGGCTCCGCAGGCCAAGCAGCGCTCCCCCGGCAGGGTGGGCCCCGGCTGGGCCACCCAGCAACAGGGGGGCCGGGGTCCTGTCGCTCAAAGGCCGCGCCATCGCCGGGCACCTGCGCCCAGGTTCATGGGCTCATGGAGAGGCGAAGGGCTGGCCTGCCGGTCACCGGCACTCTCCTGTAGTCCGGACGAGTGTCTGCCCAGGGCCGGGCGAGCGTCGCTTGCAAGCCTCCAGTATTCAGAACGCTGCAAATCCTAGGAGCGACGGGGGTTTGCGGTCTTCGGAGCAGAAACGTGCAACTGAAGAGGGTTCTGGGAGATCCTGCAGGCTGGGTGAGTGGGTCACCAAACTAGGCGGCCGGCTTTTTGTAACTGAGGGTTTAAGCGGACACAGGCGCGCCTTTACAAGGTGGGCAAGCCAGGCTCCAGCGAAATTTGCAGCTCTCCCAAAGGAAGGCTCTTTGCAATCTGCACCAAGAGGTGTGCACCGAGGGGCGGAGGAGGGGACAGGAGGAGACGGCCGCCTTGAGGCGTGGCCAAAGCAAACTTCTTTCGCGGAAAAAAAAAAAAAAAATCCAAACCAAAACACCCGACGCCACAGCGCGCGCCCCTCCTCCGGGCCCCCGCCCGCCTCTTTGGCCACGCACCCCAGCCACGTGCTCCCTTCCGGCTGCCTGCACCTGCCAATCGTGTCTCGACCCCTGGAGACGCCCAGCCAATGGAGCCCCCGGATCCGCCAAAGCCGGGGAGGGCGTGTGAAGGGCTGAGCGCGTGAAGTTGCCTGGCCTCTGGGAAGGAGGCGGGACACTGACCTACATTTGCCCAATGGGAGGCGGCGCTGGGGGCGGGACTGTGGGCACAGTCCGGGCCAATGAGACAGGCGAAAGGAGGAAGCACATGGCTGTGCGCGTGCCGCCCGATGGGGAGGGGGAGAAGAGGGACCTCTTAAAGGAGCCGCCTGTTCAAATGACTGGCGAAGCAAGGAGCCAAAACACCAGGGAGCGGAGGAGGCTTCGAAAGAGGGAGATCGGCTTCGGCAAGACGGTTGTTCTTAAAGCCCAGCTACTTCCCCACCGCGCCTTAGAATCAGACCACTGAGAAAGAGGAGGCGTTCTGTCCCTTTAATAGCTTTGTTTGGGGTGACTCCCTCCTCTGGCGAGGAGGCTTGGAATGGGCGGGCGTGATCCTCGATGGGAAGTCTCAGCGACCGTGGGGGGTGCCATCCACTGCAAGAGAGGACACCGGCTGGGGGCGGTAGCTTCGGAAGGGCGGCGCAGGGGGCGTGCGCCGGGCGGAGTGGGGCTCTACCACTGGGGGACTGCGGGGGGCCGGAAGGTATCAAGTTAGGGGACGGCCATCCTGGACCAAACCACAGGGAGGCGGGAGTCCTGACAGCATGAGGCTGAACTACGTAAAGGTGATGGTGGGGGTGAGGGGTCTGGACGGTACCATGTAGAGCAGCTGAAGAAGGGGCCACCTGCGCACTGGGCTGGACCACGGTGGGGGGAGGGGACCATACCATGTCCATCCTCGGACTGAGGGCCCACACAGGGTTGTACCACCCGGAAACAGGGGTGGCTCGGGTCGTACCATTTTGGAAAGCCACCCCACCCGTAGGTAATGGTACAGCAAAGAAGCCGGAGGGCTGGGGTTATAATCCCAGTGGCAAAGCAGTGAGGAAGGAAGACATCACGGCCCAGCAACGCTCTGGGCAGGGGGCGTGGGCTGCCCCACGTCGGCCCGGGCCGGGGGACGGGTCTCAGGCTAGACCACCCCGCGGCAGCAGCGGGGAGCGGCTCTCACTGAGACCGCGCGGACCCAGACGCGGAGGGGCGCGCTCTGGACCCTACCATGCAGGCGGTAGTTGGGGCCTCGGCAGCGCCTCTCGGGGTGCCGGGGATCCCTGTTGCTTCTCAAGGCCCTGTGGGCCAAGGGCTGCAGGGGCCGGCCGTTCCCGCTGAGGCTCTGGAAGATCTGGGACGGGGGGTTCTGGCTCAGGAGCCTCAGGGAGTGCATCTGCCGGAGGAAGCGGGGCAGGGGTGAGTGGAGTGGGTGGGCGGGGCCCAGCGCAGCCACGCCCCCAGGTCTGCGACCCACTCCGACCTCCCCCCAGCAAAGGGGACGAGATCCCCGCCCCAGGCTGGAGCATAGAGGACTCGGGCCTCGGGGTGCAGGCAGAGGGTCACCTGGAGGGAGGTAACATTGAGGGCCCGATCGATGAGGATCCAGGTGACAGTCTCCGAGCAGGGCGGGGTGCTCAGAGAGCCCTGGTAGGTGATGAAGCCGAAGGAGTCGGGGAACAGGAGCTCCAGGCTCAGGTCTTGAAGGAAATAGGCGTCATCTGTGGGAATACCGGCCAGAGTGAGGGGGTGTCCCCCGCGCCCCACACGTGGGCCCCCACGCGCCGGGGACTTACTCTTGTAGGAGATGCGGGTGATCGTGTCCCTGCTGAGGAGGCGGCTGAGGAACGGGTTTGAGCTGCCCGCCACCTGGGGGCAGAGGTGAGGAGGCAGGTGAAGGCCAAGCCGCGCCCCACCCCCCAAGACCAGGAGTCTGGCCTCCTGGCCTCACTCTTCCCTAGACTCCGTCCCCATCTGCCTCCGCTCACGTTCACAAAGAGGCTGAGGATGGCCAGGCCATTGGGACCCCGGGAGGCGGCGCTGAGATTCCCGTAGAGCTCCTGGTTGAAGTGGATGAGCTGCACCTGGGGGCACAGAGGCGGGGGTGGGTCCCCCGGCATAAGGGGAGGAGAGAGGCTCCCGCTCAGGACTTTGAGACCCCGCGTCAGGCTGAGGACTAGAGCTCAGGTGGAGGCCAGTTCCTCGGGGGAGGACGGGGGAGGCATTATGCAGAAGGTGGTGTGGGGGGACTCGGGGTGACCCTGGTTCGGGGATCTCAGGTCACAGGTCACCACCTCAGCTGAGAAGGCCTGATGGTTTATCTGGTGTTCAGAGCCAGCTCCGTCGCGAGCTCCAAACAGGAGCCGCAGTTCGCTGAGTCGATGGCTGTAAAGGAGGGGACCCCCAGACACGTTGACCACTGGCCGGGGTGCAGGCAGGAAGGAGACATGGCGGCCAGTGTTGTACAGGGTCCCCCGGAGCTGTGGGAGAGATGTCAGCTGTCAGGGGGCACAGGCCTTCTCCATCTCCCTCTACTACACTCTCTAAGTCCAGTGATTATTTAAATTTTGATCATTCAACAATCCAGCTGCGCGCCTGGGATGTCCAGGATAGAGCAGAAGCAGTAAATCACACAACTAGCTTCTTAGGAAGTTACATCTTGCGCCCATAACTGGATCGGGGAGCTCTGAGAAAGCATAATGAGCAACCAAGCTTAGACTGGGGGAGCAGTCAGGGAAGGCTTCCCTGAAGAGGTGACATTTGAATGGATACATGAAGCATAAGCAGGAGTTAGCTGCAAAAGAACAGAGCGAGCATTCCAGGAGGAGGGGACGGCAAGGGCCAAGACCCTGAGGTGGCCTGCTTTAGTGACAGCGGAGAGACCAGGGGGCTGGAGTCCAGTAAACAGAGGAGAGTGGTCATGGGGCTAGATTGTACTTGTGGGCAAGGACAGGAAGCTGCGCATTTTTTAAAATTATTCTATTTGTTTTGTGGTACTGGAGAGTTGAATCCAGGGCCTCACACATGCCGTGCAAGCGCTCTACCACTGAGCTGCAGCCCAGCCCATTTTTTACTTTTTATCCTGAGACAGGGTCTCCCTAAGTGACGCAGGCTGTTTCTGCACTCAAAGCTGTGATTCTTCTGCCTCTGCCTCCCCGGTCACTGGGATTGCAGGCATGCGCCACAAGTACCTGGTGCTCCTATTTAAATGAGCTAAATATACAGATCGCACATTTGGCAGAGGGCCCAACATCTACGACGTGCTATGTAGGAATCTGCCATTGCTTATCCTAACTGGAAGGGTTTTGGGCAGAAGAGTGGTGGGATAAGCTGGCATTTTAAACATCTCCAGCTGCCAGGTGAAGTATGGAAGTGGGAGGTGATGTGGCCTGGGTGACAGGGGGACTGCAGAGGGGACAGGAAGTGAAAAGGGGTTGAATGATATTAGCAGTGAGGCCAGAAAGAACATGGGGGTAAATGGCAGGGGGGAGGGAGGGCACCGGGAATGGCTCTGCCTTGGGAGCCAAAGGAATAAATAGTATGGCTAAGTGCCTGGTTTACATCCTGGTGCTGGCACTCTGGCTGTGTGACCCCAGGCAAGTAACTTAACTTCTCTGTGCCAGTTTCTGCATCCACAAAATAAGGATAATAATGATAGGGCCTATTCTGTAGAGTTATTCTGAGGATTAGAGGATTTGTCATGCTTTTAAAGTTGGCTGGCATGGGACGTTCTGTTTCTCATTGCTTCCACAGACAGCATGGTTAGGGAGCCATGTTTGAAAAGGACAGAGGATCCCCTTTGGAGTGTAAAGAGCCTTCTCTCCACCCTGCGGAGAGCAACTCTTTCCCCTGCCCCAGGCAGTGGCCACTCGCCGTACCCCCACCCCTAGGCCCCCTGCACACCCCTTACCTTCTCTCCCCCAGTGCTGAGCCTCAGTGGGGGCAGAAAGGGGTCATAGAGGACCCTTTTCAGCTCCACATCCACAGGGCTCTGCCGCTTGCCCACAGCACACAGGCTCCAGGCCGCATTCACCAGGCCCCAGAAGGGAGGTCCTGCAGGGATCCGGGGCAGGAGGGAGGGGGGAAAGAAATAGGGGCTGGGTCCCAGTGCTGGGATCTGCTGGACGGGCTGTGGTCTGGACTCCCAGATGGAGGCAGGAGACTGGCCCTGGATCCCCAGGTCTGAGGGAGGAGGCTGGGGCTGGACCCCTGGTTCTGAGGAAGGAGGCTGGGACTGGACCCCTGGTTCTGAGGGAGGAGGCTGAGCTTGGACCCTTGGGTCTAAGGAAGGAGGCTGGGCCTGGACCCTTGGGTCTGAGGAAGGAGGGTGGGGCCTGGACCCCTGGGTCTGAAGGAGGAGGCTGGGGCCTGGACCCCTGGGTCTGAGGGAGGGGGCTGGGCCAGACCCCTGGGTCTGAGGGAGGAGGCTGGGCCTGGACCCCTGGGTCTGATGGAGGAGAAAGCTGGGGCTGGACCCCTGGGTCTGAGGGAGAAGGGCTGGGCCTGGACCCCCGGGTCTGAGGGAGAAGGGCTGGGCCTGCCCCCGCCTCCCCCCTATGAGGGAAGACGGCTGAGGTCTGAACCCCAAGGTATGATGGAGGGGAGCCTGGGATTCAGAATCCTGTGTCCTCAAAGAATCTCGGAATGGTTTCCTAAGTACTCGCTGCCAGCCTCCAGCCTCAGCTTGAATCTGTCCCATCTTAAATTAAATTAAATTAAGTCATTGCGGAAGGAACTACAACTCCCAGCAGGCCTCGGGGCTGCAACCCACCCATCCCCTGCCTGCCCGCCCCAGCGCCCCACGGGCGTGCTAGTGCCTTTGGCCTCCCCTGTCCTACAGCTGGATAAAGAACGGATTGGTGGAGGAGTTGTAAAAGCCGGTTGGACGCGGCGGGGGCCGGCCTCATAGCCTCGGGTTCCCTGCGGGAGTCAGGAGCGGCCTCCCCCGGCGAGCCCACGGCTCCCCACGCCCGCGCTCTCCTTCCTTCCACTCCCACTCACTACTTGAAATGCGCATGTATAATGCTGCGTGGTGAGCCGCGGGGCGGAGGGGCGGAGGAGGGGCTGGGAGAGCGGGGCTGGGGAGTGTGGAGGCAGCGGCGCCCACGTCCCCGCCGGGCCACACCTGGCACGAAGTTTCCCTGGAGGTTCTCCTTGTAGCTCCACCAGTCCTCGGGGTCGGGCGCGGGTCCGATGCGCGCTGGAACACAGGCGTCTGCAGCCCCTCTCCTGGGCACCCCGCCCCGCCCTCCCTCGGGGTGCGGCCCGGACCCCGGGTCTTACCTGCCGCCCCCAGTGTGGCCCAGAGTACCAGCGCTCGAGGGGCGCTCAGACGAGCGGCGCCCCCCATCCCCGGAGGCCTCGGAGCGACCCCTTCCCAGTGCCCTGACCTCGGCTCCTGGATCCTCCCTACCTAGGACCCTGACTCCGCAGCGCTTCCAGCCTTCCTCTCCTGCCCGCGGGGCGCCCCAGCTCCCCAAACGCCAGGGACCAGACCCCCGGGCCACTCCCGTCCCTTCCCTGCGCGCCCTTCCTCCCTCCTCTCCTCTCCGCGCGCCCCAGCTCCCCAAACGCCAGGGACCGAGACCCCAGGCCACTCCCTTCCCTTCCCCGTTTCCCTGTGCGCCCTTCCTCCTTCCTCTCCTCCCTGCGGGGAGCCCCAGGTGCCCAAAAGCCAGGGACCGAGACCCCGGGCCGCTCCCGTCTCTTCTCTGTGCGCCCTCCTTCTTCTCCTCCCCGCGGGGAGCCCCAGGTCCCCAAAAGCCAGGGACCGAGACCCCGGGCCGCTCCCGTCCCTTCACTGTGCGCCCTCCTTCCTCTCCTCGAAAGCTCCCCAAACGCCAGGCACCGGGCCCGCGGGCCGCTCCACCGCGCGCCTCCCTTTCCTCTCCGCCCCGCTCCCCGGGCGCCACTCCAGCCGTCCGCCTCCGCCCGCCTCGGGCCTCCCCCGCCGGCCTCCGGCGCACACCCGCTCCGCGGTCTGCCCACCCGGCTCTCCCAGCCGTTAACGCGGCGCCTCCATCCGCCGCGCTCACCTCCGCCTCCCGTCCCTGCCCGGCTCGGCCTCCTTCCCGCCCTGCGTCCTCGCCTCCTCCCGCCCGCTCCCGCTCGGCCGGCCGCGCGCCCCCGCCTCCCGCCCCCGCCTCGCCCGGCCCTGCCCCCGCTCCGCGCGATGGGATTTGGGGGGCAGGGGTGGCACAGCGGCCGACGCTCCGCGGGGCGCACGGGAAGGGCGGCCCCGGGGTCCCCGCTCCCAGCCGCGCGGGCCGGGGCGCGTGGCCGGAGCCCTGGCCACGGCCGCTCACTCCCCCGCGGGAGGGCGGGCGCGAGAGGCCGAGCCGCGGGGCAGCGGAGCGTGCGGCCGCCGAACCCGCCCCGCCCCGAGCTCCCAAGGCCTGAGCCGGTATCCCCCGGGAGTCCAGGCGTACCCAGGGCGTCGACCGCGAGAGGGAGGCAGAGACCGGGCGCGGAAGGAGCGGGGCTGCAGGTGCAAGGCGGCCAGTGCGCAGGAGGAAGGCAAGGCCTGGCGCCCGGAGACGGGGGCGGCGGGATGCAAGGCCTGAGGGAGAGACAGACAGAGACACGGCTCAGAGACAGAGGCGGAGACACAGACACGGCTCAAGAGAGATGCAAGAGCAAGACGCCAGGCCAAAGGGAGGAGACGGAGACAGAAACCTCCAAACACAGAGACACGGAGAGAGTCAAAAAACAAGGATGACAGTGACAGAGACAGAGATAGAGGTGGGGAACAGAGAGGCAGGCTGGAGCCACACTCAGAGATGGCAGCGGAGAGACGCAGGTGGGGCTGCAGAAGCCAGGCCGAAGGGATGGAGAGAGAGACAGGGAGGAGGCCGGGGGAGAGGCACAGCTGTGAGACAGCCATAGAGGCCCACACCTGGGGACAGAAGCAGAGACCGAGGCAGAGGGAGACCCACCAAGCAGGAGGAGGAGGGGAGGCAGAAACAGAGGGAGGAGAGAGACCCCCAACAGACGCCAGGCCGCCCACGCGGAGAGGCACAGAGACAGAGCCAGCTGTAAACACAGCCACTCGGGGGCAGGAGCTGTGGACAGAAAGGCCAAGTGACCTCGGGGAGACTCTGGGGAAGCATCAGGCTGGGCAGGCAGGGATGGCAAATGGGAAACAGGCTTTGGAAGACCTAGAGGTGGAGAGCCTGCAGCGGTAGCCCGGTGGCATCCGATCCCACCAGATCTTGGAAATTAAGCAGGGTCGGGCCTGGTTAGCACCTGGATGGGAGACCGCCTGGGAACACCAGAAGCTGTAGGCTTGGGAGAAGGACCTGGCAACCCCCTCCCAAAAATCAATCTGCCACTGAAAACCCTATGAACAGCAGAGAAGCACTGACAATAGTGTTTCCCCTGTTGTACAGAGGGTCGCTATGAGTCGGATACCGATTCAACGGCACCTAACAACAACAACAAAGAGGTGGAGGAGAGACAGAGACATCCAGAGGCAGCTGGCTGTAGGGGTAACAGCACTCCAGAAAGATGTATCAGGGACTGTCACTGCATAAATTACCCCAGCACCGGGTGGCCTGAAGCAACAGGTGCTGATTGTCTCATGGTTACCAAGGGCTAGGGACTGTAGTGTGGCAAAGCAGAGGGGGGCTCTGGGTCTCGAGGGCTCAGCTGTCAGCCAGACCTGTGGTCATCCTGAAGCCACACACCTCTGATTCAGCCTGTCATTGGACTTTGGCCACATGCAAAGGGGCAGAAATCAGGGCCCCCTCGTGGGAGGGTGTGTCATGGAGGGACCAGTGGAGCCACCGGAAGGGGAGAGGAGAGAGGCGGGGTTGGGGTGGGGAGGGCTGGACCCTTAAGACCTTTGAGGCTTAGAATTCTGTTCAGAAAATAGAAACAGACACCTGAGGGACGGAGGGAGGCAGAGACAGGGGCCAAGACCAGCTATGATGCCCAACAGCAGGAATAAGGACTCATCCACGTGGGGGAACACCTGTGCGCCCACCGCCCCATCCCACAGCTAGTAGTGCTTGGCAGTGTCCCCTTTTACAGAGGAGGAAACTGAGTTTCAGAGGACATCTGTGACTTCCTCTGAGTTCTACAGTTAAGACAGTCGGCACAGGGCTGGGGGGGGAAACACACTGGAGGCAAGGGGACCTGCAGGGAGACAGACTGTGGGGGAAAAGGAATCAGTGAGATGCCATTCGCCCCAGACCGGGTTACCCAAGTCCGGGGACCCTGAAACTCCATGGGCTTCGCTCAACCTGGACATCTGCCCAGGGGTCAGGGGTCAGCGTCAGCCCCAGTCCACAGATGACGGGGCGCCGAGGGAAGTGACATCTGAGGACAGTGGACCGACAGGCACCCCTCCCTGCCCAACTCCACGTGGGGCGAGCGCCTCCCGGTCCAGCCTGAGTGTTTGGATGGGCAGCGCCGCCTCACACACAGATACTAAACTCAATTCACTCGGGACCCTTGGTTGGCGGGGGTGGACTCCTGCAGCCCTCCAGACTCCAGCAAAGATGGCAGAAAGGAAAAGCCTCCGCACTTTTGCCTTCCAGGGGCAAACACCAGTGTTGGTGGTCTCGGTGGTCACGAGGAGACAGTTCTTGCTTCCTCAGTGATCAGACAGAGAGTGTGTTCTTTCCTTGTTGATGGTCACAGCGAGAGAGCTTTCTTTCCTCACTGAAGGTCCAGGCGAGAGAGCAGGAAAGCTGTTTCCTCATCGGTGGTCCTGATAAGAACGGGCTCTTTTCTTGTTGGTGGTCGAATATCCGGGCCAAAAGGGTTGAGCTGTTTCCTTGCCGGTGGTCCAGGTGAGAGGAAGGCAAAAAGACACGCCCTCTTGGACCTGGGGGTAGACCTGATTTCACAGAGAGGTCTTTGCTCACGGGACTCAGCTAAGGATCTTGAGGTGAAGTCACCCCACATTTCCAGGTGGACTCTAAATTCGACAACAGTGCCCTTAAAGACAAGGAGACCTCAACAGTGATTGTCCTGTGTTGTTTTGTTTTTGTGCAGGACTGGGGTGTTGAACCCAGGGCCTCACAGAACTTGCAAGTTCTCTACCACTGAGCTGCACCCCCAGCCCTTTTTTTTTTTTTCTATCTTGAGACAGAGTCTTGCTCTGTTACACAGGCTGCTTCTGGCCTTGAACTCAAGATCCTCCTGCCTCTGCCTCCTGAGTCCCTGGGATCCAGGCGTGTGCCGGTGAAGATGGGAGTGGAGTGGGACCACACGGCCGTAAACCAAGCAGAAGCAGGAACCTCCAGAAACTGTCGGAGGTGGGAGCACACCCTCCCCGTGTCCCTGCCTGGAAGGCCAGGAACACGGACCTGCTAACACCTTACTTTGGACTTGTGATCCACAGGGCAGTGAGACAGTAAGCTCCTGTTCTTATAAGCCATGCAGTTTGTGGTGACTTTTTATTGGCTTGAGACAGGGTTTGTCCCTGTAGCCCAGGCTGGCCTCAAACTCAGGACCCTCCTGCCTCCCCCTCCTAAGTACTGGACCACAGCACCAGGCCCATTGCATGCAGCTTTTTTTTTTTTTTTTTTTTTTTTTGGCGGCACTGGGGGTTGAACCCAGGGCCTCTCGCCTGCATGCTTTGCCAGTGCTGGACCACTGAACTGTGCCCCCAGCCCACTTTTTTACTTTCTGAGACAGGGTCTCGCTAAATTATGCAGACTGCCTCTGGTTTCGAACTTGTGATCCTCCTGCCTCCACCTCCCAAGCCGCTGGGATTATAGGCGTGCGCCACCGCGCCCACCTTTTTTTTTTTTTTTTTTGCCGTACAAGGGGGGTTGAACCCAGGGCCTCGCGCCTGCATGCTCTGCAAGTGCTGGACCACTGAGCTCCACCCTCAGCCCCTTTTTTTTTTACTTTTTGAGACAGACTGCCTCTGGTCTCAAACTTGGGATCCTCCTGCCTCTGCCTCCAGAGCCGCTGGTATTACAGGCATGTGCCACCACGCCCGGCTATGCACTGTTTTTATTTTTGTTGTTGTTGTTGTTTGTTTTGTTTTCTTTTGTTTTCCTGGTACTAAGGGCTGAACCCCAGGCCTCACATGTACTTTGTAGGTTGCACCTCGGGCCCCTTTTTAATTTTTTATCTTGGGTCAAGGTCTCACTGAGTTGCACAGGCTGCCTCTGGCCTTCAACCCACGATCCTCCTGCCTCCACTCCCCAAGTCGCTGGGATAACAGATGTGGGCCACCTCATCCATTCAGCTTGTGAACCTTTCCAACAGCCCCCTAACCCCCAGGGGATGAGAAGTACTGAGAAAGACAAAGAACCATCAGAGGCACACCCTGCGAAGGAGGCCAAGGAGCCCAGAAGCCAGTTGACTGGACACTGTAAGAGCAGGCTCTGCCTCGAGTGCGGGGCCATCATCCTGAAGGAAGCCTTGCCCAACCCCTGGGCCACTCACAGTGCTCTGTGCTGTGTCTGTCCGGGCAGATGTCCCTAGAGAGGGCCCACGTCCCTGCCCGTGATTCCTAGCATCGTGGCCTCTGGGGCCTGCACACGAGGGTCCTCCAGAGAGGAGCCTGGCGGAGGAGCCCTGCGCCTGGTGTCTCTCCCTAGGGCTTCGGCCCCTCTATCCATCTGCAAGCCCTGGGGTTTCCTGTGCTGCTCCTGGGGGCCTCACCTCCTGCAGGAAGCCTCTCCTGACCTCCTGACTGGGCAGGCAGGCAGGTGTTTCTCCTGGGCTCCTGTGGTGCCCCATGCACTCCACACACACAGCATCCAGACCTCTCCTGCCTGGTACACTGGGCAGGTCCTGGGTCTACCAAGATCTTAGTGCCACCATGTCCCAGGGAGACTTCAAGAGAAAATGTTGAGGTTGGGTGCCATGACCACCCCCATGATCCCAGCCCTGAGAAGGCTGAGGCAGGAGAATGGCATTCAAGGCCAGCCTGCTTTATATATGTTACATGGTGAGACCCTGTCGGAAGGAAGGAAGGAAGGAAGGAAGGAGAGAGGGAGGCAGGGAGGGCCAAGGGAAGGAGGGGGGAGGGAGGGGACAGGATGTGCTAAAGTGATTGAGATGGACAAGTTAGCAGAATACCTGCGTGACCCATACCTCCTCGGTTTTTCCCTTTTGTCTTAAGGCTCTGTCTTACAGGCACCATTCTGCGAACTCCTTTCTAAGCCATGCCATAATTCTTAGAAAAGGTCACAAGAACAGAATGCTCTGGGACAGATCAAAGGGCTGTAGATATGGGCAGTAACTTCCAAGAACTCCCAGACCTCCAGATAACACAAATGGCAGACTTTAGTAACTCAAAGCCTCACCTTATTTTGACTTTCAACAGCCGACCCCTCTGCCTCTGAATGGCATACTTTAGCAACTCAAAGCCTCACCTTATCTGACTTTCACCTTCTCCACCCCCTCCTTCCCTGCTTGTAACCCACAATAAAAACCTTTACCCTGCAATGAGTTGGGGTCCCGACACTGAACCGTTGTGCCGGTGAGGTGTGGTACCCTCGAGCTCAAGCTTTAAAAAAGGTTCTTTGTTATTGCGTGTGGCTTCGGACTCCCTGGTGGTCTTTGGGGAACTCGCACTTTGGGCATAACACCAATGAATATGTGAATGAATGAAGTAGAACCACAGAGTGTGGTGGCAGCAAATGGTGAGAGAAGCATCGTGTCCTGCAGGGGAGGTGAGAGGCAGCCTTCCTGCAGCCTGGACGGATGACTTCCTGACTGCCTCCTGTCCACCCCGCCCAGAGCCTCCTCCAGCTCCCTCCCTCTCCATGGCCCGCAGGGGTCTTCTTACACCCAGGGCTGGCCCTGCTCTCCTGTGGTTCCTGGACAGCCCTGGACAGAGTCCCAGCCCCAGCCTTTCCTGTCTTGACCACATCCTTTCTCTGTTCTTCCAGACCCACCTCTGAGGGCTGGAGAGAGGCTCGGTGGTGAAGCGCCTGCCCCCCATATCTAAACCATTGGCCGACCTCCAGGCGGGGTGCAGAGCCGCCTCTGGGCTTCCTGGGTGACCTGGGATGCTGCCCACCTTACCGGGTCCTAACAGTCTGTCTCACATGCCGCCATCTGTCCCTCCCTGGCTCACAACTATCCTGTCTCCCAGTTGCCCCCAGGAAAAACGTCTGGCCCTTAACATGGCTGAGACCCCATATTCCCTGGCCACCCCACTGCAGCCTGGTCTCCTCCAGCCACACCAGGCCCTCCGGACTCCAGACAGATTGTAAACTGCTCCTTCTCTGGGGATCCCTTGCCCTCTTGTCTGTGGGGTAGACTCCTACTCAGACCCCCGCCAGCTTCAGGCGGTGCAGTGCTGCAGCTCTGGCGACCACCTGTGCAGCCTCCATTGTGCTGCCCAGACAGGCAGCTCTGTGTGGGGTGGGGGGCGGCCATGCTGCTGCAGTGGCCCAGATGTGGATTTCACGCCTATTCTCCACGGGCACTGGGAACAAAGTCGGGGTCAGGAAGACCATATGGGGCCTGGCCCAATCCACACTTTCATGTCCCACCTCCCCGGCTCCCAGTGGGAGGCAGTGGGGCCAGGGCTCCCCGGCCCTGGCGTTCCCATGGCCCTCTGGCCTGTCAGCACCCACAGCCTCCCAAGCAAGACAGCTTTCTCCGAGGGCCTCCTCTGCACCCTGGGGGTGGCCTGGTCGCTGCGGCTGCCACTGCCACACCCTGCCAGACACTGGTTGTCTTTTCAAATTTGAGGCAGGGTCTCCCTAAGTCACGCAGGCTACCTCTGCCTCAAAGTGGTGAGCCCCCTGCCTCAGCCTCTCGAATCTCTGGGCTCACAGGGCGGGGGCGGGGGCGCGGTTCTACATCCATCCTGTGGATGGCGCACTTCGCCCTCAGGCTGCAGAGGAAATTCTGTGGGTGGCTCAGGCTCAGTGGTCACCCCTGGAGGCTACTTCTCGCCCCTCTGAATCTCACAGGAGCAAATCGGCTGGCTGGAGGCCCGTCTCTCTACCCAGCACCCCAAGGCCTCAGGGTCCATCAGGACTCCCAGTGGCCAAGAGCCTGCTTCTCTCTCCAGGAAGGAAAGGGCCACTTTCCAGGTTCAGATGGGCCTAGAATCGCAACCCTTCGCTCGGACTCCCTCAGAGCATCTCCTAGATGTCTACACCACGTGGTGTCCTGGCACAGTGGCTCCCGATAGGTTCTTCTCTGCACAACGGGTCTGGGCTGCCCTTCAAGACCGGGTGAACCATCAGAACCCCTGTCAGATATTCACTCAAAGTCCTGTTATTCCTTCCTCAGAGACTATCCCAAGGCCTGGGGCTGCTTGCCAGGCTCCAAGGCCCTGATTTCCATCCTCAGCACCATAAAAACAAGAAAAGGACCTGGCAGCCCACTCCCGAACAATCTCGAAGCAATCAGCATTGAAAACCCTATGAATGGCAGGGAACACTGACACAGTGCAGGGCATGGCACAGCATGGGGAGTGTTTTTTTGTGTTGTACACAGTGTGGCCATGAGTTGGACCCAGCTCCATGGCACCTAACAATAACAACATCCCAAGGCCCATCAGAATCGGTAAGCTCCTAAACCTGGAACTTTCTGGAAATCTGGAACCAATGTCCTTTCTGACCCAGCCTTTAGCTGTGCCTGCGGCCGGCCGGCTGCTCAGAAATTTCCCGCCTTTCCCAGCCCCACCCCTTCCACTGTCTCTAGGCCTATCATGGAGCCACACAGATGTGACTGGCACCCAGTGACGCCACGGGGGCTGTCTCAGCCGATTGGCCGCTTTGACTCGGAGAGCCAGAGTTCTAACTTCTGCTTTGCCAATTTACTCAAGGCCTTCTCCGTTCGCCCCTGAGGCTCTCCCAACATGGCGCAGGGCTCTGTAGATCAGATTTCCCAGGATTTGGGGCTTTATTGTAAGGAGAAACTGCTTGGATCACAAGCTAAAGTAAGAGCTGGTGGCCCCAGAGCCCTATGGGCGCCTTGCCGCCTTCCGTGTAAAGTCTCCTGCGCCTGCGCATTGCTGGCCCCTGCTGAGTGACGTCGAGGGCTCCGCGGCTTCTGATTGGCTCCTTCGGGGCGCTCGTCATCGCGGTCGAGGGCGCCACGCGTCTGCAATTCCGGGTGGGCGCTGCGGGTCGCCCGGCGGCGCCTGGCACTCGGACCCGGGCTCGGGCTCGGGCTTGGGCTCAGGGTCGGGGTCGGGGTCGACGGCCGCAGGCCCCGGCAGCCCCCGGCGCGCTCCTCGCGCTGTAGCCGCCGCAGCGGCCGGGCCCAGAGCGGCCTCCAGGGCAGCGCGAGGCCGCGCTGGTCGAGCACGAGGCGCGCGGGGTCCAGGGCGCCCGCCGCGCCGCCCAGCAGCAGGTAGTGGGCACCGGGCCGCAGCCGCAGGCAGCCGCAGGCCAGGTCAGCGCGCGGCACCCAGGCGTCCTGGCCCCCGCGGCGCACCGGCCGCGCCCGCTGCTTGTACACGGCCAGCACGCGCACGGCCAGGCGCCGCCACGCGTGGCCCGCGGCCTCTGCCGCCTCCGCTGCCACCTCTGCCTCCGCCTCCAGCACCTGCGCACGCAGAACTGCGGGGGGGAGGGAGCGATCACAAGGTGCCCAGGGTCCATCCGCCATGGGGGCAGGCGCCGTCCCAAGTCCCGAGTGGAGGGGAAGGGCAGGAGGGTGGGGCCGACCCAGGGCGGAGGGGTCGCCTGGCGTGAGGTAGGGGCCCAGGGTCCAGGGTTGCGGAGGACCTGGCCTTGCACTCCCATCCAGGGGCGGGGAGAGGAGCCTGGGGTACGGTGGGTGGGGCTCACAGTAGGAGCAGCAGATACAGGAGTTTTGTTACAGTGGGGAGCTACGGTAAGTAGGGTTGGGGACAGAGGAGGCAGATCCAGGGTCCTTTAGCGCATCAGGATCTGAAGGTGCTAGGAGCAGAGCCCCTGGGAGAGGGCTGTTGCCAGAGGAAGGGTTCCAGGATGAATTAGGGGGCAAACGGTTAGGTTGGGCCCTGGAACCCGAGGGTTGAGGCTGGGGAGTGTTGGGGGCTGGACTGTGGCTGGTAAGCTGGGTCTGCGGGGCTGGTAAGCTGGGTCTGTGGGGAGGCAGAGGAGGCTCCACCTTCCAAGGCCCGGGACGTGGGGGAAGAGGAGTTGGGGTGCTGTATGCAGAGGGAGGTGGGAGTGTGGGAGACTTGAATTGCCTGAGCTCGTGGGCCAGGGTGAGGGGGAAGAGGGGCAGGACAGGAGGAAGGCCCGACCACTCAACCTGTCTGCTTCTGCCTCCGTCCCTCAGAGCCGCAGGAGAGGGCAGAACTCTACATGCCCAAGAGTGCGGGAAGAGGAGACACAGGAGGTACAGACACCCCTCCCCCACTAGCCCCCGTCCCATCGGATCCTGGTCTAGGAAGGGCCCTTTAGCACCCAGCACCCTTCCCACTGAGATGAGGAGGCCAAGGGCAGCCGGCATCTGCTCTTCCGGGGACTCACTGAACTCCTGCTGGCAGAACTTCCGCAGGCTCATGTGGACCGAGGAGTCCGCAGCGGCACAGTAGTCCCGACACTGAGGGTCTGGAGAGGGCCAGAGTCTGCAGCGGGCTCCTGAGGGCCCTGCCCCACGCCATCTCCATGGGCAGCTGGGGTGCCCCACAGCCCCCTCCCCCAGCCCCTTGCTGCTGGCGTCTCTGTGCCAAGCCTCCTACCAGAGCTGGAAGCACGAGGTGTAGTGGCAGGGGTGGTTATTGGCTCTGGGATTCCTGTGAGACCCAGAAGAAATTTAATTTAATCTCTGGCTCATCCCCGGGAATCCAGGTGTCCCTTGCCCACTCCCAAGACCCTTCCCTTCCTCCCCGAGAGCCAGGCCCCAGCCTCCTTCTCCCCAAGACTGAGGGCTCTGGGATTTCAGTCCTGGCTCCCCAAGACCCCAGGCCACCCTGCGCCTGTGCGCCAGACCTGTGCGGGCTCCGTCCCTGCCCTGTGCCCCGGGGACTCACGCTGGCAGGGCATTCTGGGGGAGCGGCTCTGCTGGTAGCCAGGACCACAGCGATTGCACGTCAGGCCTGTGACCCCTAACTTGCATGAGCACTGCCCGCTGGTTTGGTTGCAGGTGCCGCCAGTTGCCCCAATGGGGTGGCACTGGCATGCTACACAGAGAAGAAGTGGGGTCCGCGGGGGGGGGGGCGGGAGGTCTGGAACACAGAGGCTCCCTGCCAAGTCAGATCCCACGCCTCTCCAAAGGTCCAGACCCAGCTACCTCCCTCAGACCTGGGGTCCAGACACAGCCACCTCCCTCAGACCTGGGGTCCAGACAGCCACCTCCCTCATTCCCAGGGGTCTAGGCCCAGCCTCCTCCCTCAGACCCAGGGGTCCAGGCCCAGCCTCCTCCCTCAGACCCCAGGGGTCCAGGCCCAGCTTCCTCCCTCAGACCCAGGGGTCCAGGCCCAGCCTCCTACTTCAGACCCAGGGGTCCAGGCCCAGCCTCCTCCCTCAGACCTGGGGTCCAGGCCCAGCCTCCTCCTCAGACCTGGGGTCCAGACACAGCTGCCTCCCTCAGACCTGGGGTCCAGGCCCCACCTCCTCCCTCAGACCCAGGGGTCCAGGTCCAACCTCCTCCCTCAGACCCAGGGGTCCAGCCCCAGCCTCCTCCCTCAGACCCGGGGTCCAGGCCCTGCATCTTCCCCTTTGCCTGTCCCCCGCCCCACTCACCCCTGCAGGCCTTGCGGCTGGTGATGGGCTGGCCGGGGTCCCTCCAGAAGCCCGGCTGGCAGTAGTGGCAGTGCCGCCCGGCCGTGTGGTGGCGACAGCGCTCACACACACCCCCACTGTGCCCTCCGGACAGCCTGAATAGCTCGGAGTTGAAGCGGCAGCGCCGGGCGTGCTGGTTGCAGGAGCAGGCTGGGGGCGGAGGGGGCTCATCAGGGCCAGGCTCTCTGTCCCCTGTCCCTTGCTTCCTCCCCACTGCCCCGCCCTCAGGAAGGGAAGGAAGGTCAGGTCTTGGGGAGCAGACAGCTCCTGGGCCAGCCGATTGGCTAGGTCCCGAATGTCTTCACTCATCTCATGGGGGGACATTGAGCAGGTGCCCAAGGGGCCACGGCCTCCTGACTGACTCCATAACCCTCACGAGGGGCCGTGGATTCCTGACTGACTGCGTGACCCTCACGAGGGGCCATGGACTCCCGAGTGACTCTGTGACTCTCATGAAGGGCCGAGGACTCCTGAGCAGCTCTGTGGTCCTCTGAGGCCCTGTGGTGCTGACTGGAGGTTGGGCGGAGCCGTCTTGCCCTCTACCCTGCCACAGGCCAGGCTCCTTCCGGTGGCTCAGCTCCTTGGGCTGCTGGCTGGTGTCTGCCGTGTTTGTTCCGGAGGCTCAAGGGAGACAGACAGACAGGGCTTGGCCCAGGGCGGGGCACAGCGCAGCCTGGCCTCTGAGGGCATCCATGCCCTGGGCGCCAGGCACTGCTGCCTGGTGTGTTTTGTTTCTCTGGGACTGCTACCGTCCCCATCCCCATGGGGAAACCGAGGCAGAGAGGGGCAGTTGCCTGCTGGGAGGCACTTGGGCAGGATTTGAACCCCGGCCTCCTGGCTCTGAGCCTGTGTCCTGAGCACCCACACTCTAGTGCATCCAAGCAGCTCACAGGACGGTGGGCCATGGGCCGCTTTCTGGGATGCTTAGCAGGCTTTTGAAGGCTGTGGCTCTCAGCCCCACTGCTCCTTGGGACCCCCAGGGAAGCACAAACCCAGGGCCCACTGCCAGGGCCATCACCCAGCCCGGGCTCTGCATTTTCTTTCTTTCTTTCTTTTTTTTTTTTTTTTTGGTACTGGGGGTTGAACCCAGGGCCTTGCAACTGCATGCTCTGCAAGTGCTGGACCACTGAGCTGCGCCCCCAGCCCATTTTTAACTTTTTGAGACAGGTCCTCGCTAAGTTGCACAGACTGCCTCTGGTCTTGAACTTGTGATCCTCCTGCCTCTACCTCCTGGGCCACTGGGATTACAGGCGTGTACCACCTTGCCCGGCTCAGGGTCCGTATTTTTTAGCAGGCACTGTAAAGCCAGGTGCTGATGCAGGGTGTCCAGGGCTCTCTCCCGAGACACCTGGGCTCTCATAACCCCAGGAGGGCTGGGGGCTGGACGGGCCCTCCCTGGAGCCAGAGGAGGCGTCGGGTGTGAGGATGCTGAGGCAGCTGTGTGCTCCTGGGAGAATGGCTCCTCCTCTCTGAGCCTTGGGTTTCTCCCTGGCCAGTGCAGATCTCCCACCCTGTCTGCTAGGGTTTGGGTGGGCGCTGGGGTGGCAGTGATGTTTGGATTATCAGTGCTCAGAGGGAGGCTCTGGGTCCTTTCTCTCTCCCCTTCTCCACATGCTGAGCAAGTGCTCCCCCACTGGGCTGCACCCCTAACCCTGTTTTAGTTTTTCATTTCGAGTCAGGGTCTTGCTAAGGTGCCTCTGGCCTCCAACTCCTGATTCTCCTGCCTCAGTCTCCCACATCGCTGGGATCCCAGGCGTGTGCCACAGTGCCCAGCTTTGTGGGTCTTCTTTGATTTGGGGTGATCACTTAGCCTTCCTTTTTCTCTGGAAGACTCTGACAGACAGAGGAGGCCAGGCCCCTACATCCGTGACCCCACAGCTCAGCTGCCGCAGCCTCTCACCAGTCCACCTGCACTGTTGCCACCACTGTCAACCTCTCACCCAGGTCTGCAGCGCCCAGCCCTGCCCAGCCCCGGGGGCCGAGGCTGTCCTCAGAGGGACAGGCTCCTCCGCTCCCGGGCCCCACCAGGTCCAGGATGCTGCCTGCCCCTGCCCCAGGACATGTGAGTCTCCTCAGCCGGGCCCCGGGGGGCTAGGGGCAAAGCTGGGGCATGTGGCCCCTGGGAAGTGTCGGGGTGGGGCAGAGGACACCGGGAGAGCCCCTCAGGTGGGGAGAAGGGGAGCGGGAGGCCAGAGGTGCCCACGAGCAGGGGTTTGTGTGATCCCGCCGCAGCCAGTCTCTCGGCCTGCAGCTCACTCAGATCCTCCCTGGGCTCTCAGGTGGAGGCTGGAGAAAACGTGGGTGGGAGCGGCCTCGTCTCTCGCGGCTCCAGGCCCTGAAGCAGAGTGGTCAGAGCTGGGTGCTCACCCAGCTGGGGTCCTGGGACACCAGCCAGGCCTGAGTCCCTGGAACTGACTCCGTGCCGCCCTCTGAGCCCGGAGCAGCCGCTGTCCCCACCCAGGCTCTCCGTTCTCCTTGGGCAAGGTGCCCTGGCAGGCCCTCGGAAGGCTCTCCTGGTGCCAGGGACGGACAGACACACAGACGATCAGGGCTGTACTCCAAGGGCTCCCTGGCTGTCCACAACAGCCTCACGGAAGCACCGCTACCAGCCCCATTTTAGAGGAGGAATTGAGACACAGAGAGGCTAAGTCATGTGATTGAGGTCACACAGCTGGTGGGCAGAGGAGCTGGACTGAGCCAGGCCGTCTGTCTGTCTGCGTGGGGCCCTGCAGCACTCATGGGACAGCTGGGCAGGGACAAACCAAGGGCCTCAAGGGCAGCTTTCTGAGCTCGGAGCCTGGCTGCGCACGCGGCAGCTGTGTGTCCTGGCAAGGGAGCCTGTGGCTCCGCCCTCAGCCTCTGGGTCTGGGAACTGCCCAAGGAGGAGGCCGGGGTGGGCGCCTCAGCCCTGCACCAGCCACGCCCTGGGCCCCACTGTGCTCAGGCTGACTGCATCAGGTCTGAATGTTGGGATAGGCTGAGCCCGGCTGGCAGCCCCACTGCCTCCTGAGGTGTGGCGAGGGGGCCAGAGGCCCGGGGAGCAGGACTCACGCAGGCAAGGGTGCGGGTGCCTGGGTGTGGCGGGCCGCCAGGGCCGGTCACGGTGAGAGGGCCGGCAGCTTTCGCACCCAGGGCCAGTGGTGTGGTGCCGGCAGCGGCAGCGGGGCGGCTGGGCCCGGGCGGCACAGCGGGCGGCGTGGCCATGGCACTGGCAGCGGCCTCTCACTCCTGCCGCCGCCAGACCCGCCCGGCCCCCAAACTCCACGCGCAGGTGGCTGGCCGCTGCCCTGGGTGTCGGGTGGGGCGGAGGGCGGAAGGTCACTCTCTCAGGACCCCCGAGAGCCCCGGGCCACGCGGGTCTGCGCCACAGGGTCCTCCAGGGGCCCCCCGTGGCCCAGGCGGCGGACAGGACCAGGGCGGGGGGCCCCGGTGTGCAGAAGCGCAGGCTGACCGACGTCAGGAGGAAGGTGCCATCCAGGTCCAGGGTCACACTGCCATTACAGGTGGCCCCCAGCCCCGGCCCGGTCTCTGCGGCGAGGGCACAGGCCTGGGGGCAGGAGGCTGAAAAGCCACCAGCCAGCTGGGCCACTGGTGGGAGGCAGAAGCGAGGGCGGCCCCCGGGGTCATAGCAAGGGTCGGAGCCTGCCTGGCTCAGAAGGAGCAGGAGGGCAAAGGTCACAGGCATGGTCACAGCAGAGCCTGGAGAGGAGAGGTGGCCAGGTGGGACCCTGTCTGCCAGCCTCCACCCATTTCCTTCCCCCTTCCGAGGCTCCCTGAGGCCCGGCATTCCACCCGGCCCTGCCCAAGCCCCCTCCCGGCTTTGAGGGCCGCTTTGCTTTGAAGCGAGGAAAATAGTTCCATCTGGGGGGAATTACTGTTTGCATAACCCAAAGGGGAAGGAACGCAGGCAAAATCGAGAATTTTGCCTGAACTAATCCAGAGCTTAACACCCCAGAGTTATCTGTCAGTGTCGAGGGGGCAGGGCCCTGGGGAGAGGATGAGGGGACTCAGGGATGGGCCGGGCGACAGATGCCGCAGTGAGACTGGTGGAATGGGATGGACAAGGGAGGCACGGACTCAGCGACAGAGGGATAGACAAGGGACTGAGGCGGACGCCGCGGAGGCTGGCGGGGCACAGACCCGGCCTCGGGAAGGGCCAGCGGAGGACCGGCCAGGGGACAGGGTTAGGGGGCAGCACCCAGGGCCCACAGAGAGCGCGGACGCCCTGGGGCGGGAAGAGCAGGTGGTGGCTCAGAGGACTGGGGCGGGCAGGGCCGGCGGCCCAATGGTGGCAGCGGCGGGGGATCAGAGCAGAGGCCACGGCCCCAGCCGCGGGGATCAGAGCAGAGACCCTTTCCCACGAGGGGCCTAACCTTGTTCTCCACACCCCAGGCACGGAGGGGGATTATCCGCACGCAGCCCCGGCTGCCCACCCCAGCCTCCCTCCTTAACCCTTTCCCGCCGAGGAGGCAGGCACAAAGCGGCACTACGGAAGGGCAGGGCCTGGGGGCTGGATGCCAGGATCAGGCAGGGGTGAGGTGGGCTGAGGAGTCTCTGTGGGCTGGAGAGCAGAAGGAGGGGTTCCCCTGGGAGCTTGGGGTGTGGGGCTGGGAGGCAAGATTTCTGGGCATTCTGGTCATCTCGGCCCCGCAGGCCACCCAAGGCCTCAGGCCGAGAGACCAGAGCCCCACATCCTGTCCCTGGGTCCCAAGCAGGTAGGGGAGCAGGTTGGGGGTGGGTGGCGGGGAGGGGAGAGAGGCAGGAAGGCTGGAGGGTGGAGCGGCCCAAAGGCCAGGTCCTGGGTGGGGACAGCAGGAGCCTGGGGCTCGGTCCTCAGCCAGTGCAGGGCCCATGCAGCATGGGCGGCCTGGTGGGTGGCCAGGGCCTCCTGCCCCCTTGCTGTCTGGTGCGGGTTCTACCTCCCTGCCCTCGGGAGCCTGGTGCCATTTTGCACACATGTGGCAGGCGTGGCTGGGCTCCAGGGCCCTGCAAGCACATGTCTCCTGCTGGATGGCTCAGGGTCCCCACCTTCTGGCCCTTAGCGCCTTGGGGACCCCGGCTGTGAGAAGCCAGACCTGTCCACCAGGAGGCCTCTGCCCTGCCTGGCCTGTCGCCACCCCACCTCCCAGGAGCAGGTCCAGCCAGGCGGAGGTGGGCCCAGGACCCAGGCTGCCTTCTGCGCCCCACGCATGCGCCCGCCCGCCTGTAGGGCCCCAGCCCTGGCCAAACCTGTCAACAGGAGCGGAGAGCGGAGCAGTGACCGCAGCCGGTCCCAGGGGCCCTCTGTGGGAGCCGCCTGGTGGGCGCTGGGGAGGGAGTGCCGAGTGGCTGCGCTCAGGCCCAGGCTGGCGGGGTTCTGGGCGGGAGCTCAGCCGAGTTGCAGAATCCAACACCACCGCCCCCGCCCTCACCACCACGGCTGCTCCTCCGCAGGGACCCCCGGCAGCCACACCACCCAGGACTGTGGGACAGGAGAGCCATCGCCCGTGGCCCCCAGCAGGCTGGCCTGGGAGACTCCACGCAGGTAGGAGGACCACGTGGCAGGGCCAAATGCGTCCCCATCTGGCCCTGCCACGCTCCACTCGCCCCCGCCCCAGCAGTGGGCTCCCACGGCGGTGTGGCTCAGCCATGCCGTGTGGTGGCTGTAAACCAGGCCGATCTGGGAGCGCTGACAGAGCTGGGGTGGCCACCGCTGGTGTCCACAGCTCCCTGGCCACCGTGGGGCCCAGCCTCTGCCCATCCCCGCTGGACCCTCCTGTCGAGTGGCCTGGGCGCTGAGGTCGATCACTTCCTAGCCCTGAACAACTCCTGGGCTCTGCCCAGCCTGGGAGGTCAGGGAGGTCAGGGAGGAGTGGACGCCGCGGCCCGGGGGCTGCAGTTCCCACACAAGCACCGCACTGCCGACAGAGACCGTGACTGTAAAGCGCCGCCTGTCACTTCCCTCGCGCAAGGCAGGGGCATCGGGAACCCGGCCTGTGCCTGCTGTCGTCTGGCCGTGAGCGTCCACTGCAGTCTTGACGGTGGTGTGCGGGCCTCGTCCCCGGGGGCCTTGGAGGGCCGTTGCTCTGGGGTGGGAGGCCACCCTGACTCGGGCCTTGATCCGAACGCTGCAGGAGTTGCTGCCAGGGGAGCTGGGTGCCCAGAGACCCCATCAAAGGGGACAACGTGTTGGGGCCGGGGTGGGGGCAAAGGCCATAGGGCCAGGCCTGGCAGGACTTGTAGCTCAGCGGGTCCTGGCCGTGCTCCTCCCGCCTGTGGCCACCCTGTGCTGGCCGCTCCGGCCCATGGGCCCCTTCTAGACAAGAGGGCACAGAGCTGTTCCTTTTTCTGTAGCACAAGGCATCAGAGCTCGAGAGCTGGGTTGGGCCGAGGCCTGGAGGGCAGGAGCTGTGCCAGCCTCGCAGTGCTGTGAGGAGAGGTTGCAGCTGGGGGCCACGCGGGAGGAAGGCCAGGCTCGCCTGTGTTCTGGCTGCCCAGAGCCACAGGGGCACCCTGAGCCCCCATCCCCAGGGACGGTTTTTGCCTTCGTTGTTCCTCATGGTCTGAGGCAGTGAGGGATGGTGCCCTGGGGCGGGCGCAGAGGCCAGAGCGGAGCCATGCTGAGGAACCAGCTGCAGGGCGACCGGGGGCCACAGTCCTGGCCCCTCAGCCTCGCACAGCAGCGTCAGGTGGGCTCAGGCCGGGACTCCTGCCCCGGGGCCCAGAGCAAGTTTCTCAGCCTCCTGCCTTGATTTCCTCATCTGTTCGGTGGGGACCTAAAGGGGTCTCACTGGAGATCAGGAGGACAGGCCAGGGTCTCCCACACATTTCCAAGCCTTCTGTGTTTTGGTGCCTTTGCGGGGCTCATAGACCACCTAGCGCCTGACCCTGTGGTGTGGCCTGGGCCACCCCGTTGCTGAGCAGGTTAGTGTTTGTGCAGCAGAGCCTGCAGGCATTTGCTCCTAGAGAACGGACCTCCTCGCGGCCAGGCGCCACGCTGTAGGCAGCTCCGTTGGCCGCTCGCCCGGAGCAGAGGGAGCGGGCAGCCGCTGCTGCCAGCACTGGTACTGCTCCTGACCAGGCTTTCCAGTGGTTGAAGCTGACAGGTGGCCACCAGGGGGAGCCTTGAGACTCTAGAAGGGGGCAGAGGCTGCCAGGGAAGCTGCCAAGGCACAGAGTGAGAGCTAGGGACCCATCGGCGTTTCTCAAGGATTTCCTGGGTGTGGCGGCCATGCCAGGGGCAGGAGGATCAGGAGTTTGAGGCCAGCCTGGGCTACACGGCAGGACCCTGCCTCAGAAAAGACACAAATAAACAGAACAGTCCCCTGTGATGGCACTGAGCGCACCCCAGGCTGCCTCCCCGCCCCCACCCATCCTCCACGGGAGCACCTGCTTCCTTTCCATCCCGGCTTCTAGAGGCACCACACGCCCTGGCACGCAGCCCCTCCCTCCATCTTGAAAGCCAGCCAGGACAGGCTGAGCCTCACACTTCACGTTTCTCTTGGCTCTTCTTCCCCAGGGGGCAGGGGCTCTGCTTTTATGGAGCTGGGTGATTAGGAACGTGCGGCCCAGCCACGTCTGAAGTGATGCCTCGTAGCATCTGTGTCATCAGAGTTCACGGCAGTCTCTAAATAGCAGATGCTAAGATAAGATAGAACCTTGTTTGTTTATTTTTCCGTCCTGGGGGTTGAACACAGGCCCTCGCACATACTGGGCAGGGGCTCCAGCAGTGGGCTGCACCCCAGCCCCTGTTTTATTTTGTATTTTGAGACAGGGTCCCTCTCAGCTATACAGGCTGCCTCTGGCCTTAAACGTGAGATCATCCTGCCTTGGCTGGGGTCACCCGCGTGGCCACCATGCCCTGCAGAAGGTCCTATTGTGACCCATGCCACCAACTAAGAAACTGAGGCTCTCAGGGTCCTCCAGGTGTGCTGTTTACATTTGGCCAGAAACGTTTAGCAGCTCTTGAGGGAAAAACTGAGGCTCAGAGAGGTGAGGAGACTTGCCAGGGGCACCACAGCCTGCATAGCCAGCTTTCAGATTTAGTTTTCCAGAGCTGGGCTGTCTGGTACAATAGCCAGGGGTCCACGGTGCTGTGTGCGTTTAAGAGCTGGGTACTGTGGCACACACCTGTAACCCCGGAGACTTGGGAAGGCAGAGGCAGGAGGATCGCAGGTTTGAGGCTAGAGGCATCCTGCGTAACTTAGAAAGACCCTGTCTCAAGATGAAAAATTTAAAAAGGGCTGGAGGTGCGGCTCAGTGGTAGAGCCCTTGCCTGGCACATGTGAGGCCTGGGGTGTAGCCCCCAGCACTGAAAATAAAAAACCCCTGAGTGGAAGTACTGGTCATGTGCTGCATCAGGCCGGCAGCTTGGGAGGAGAGGCAGGAGGATTGTAAGTTCGAGATCAGAGGCAGTCTGCGTAACTTAGTGAGACCCTGTCTCAAAAAAAAAAAAAAAAAAAGTAAAAATGGGCTGAGGGTGCAGCTTAGTGGTCCAGCACTTGCAGAGCATGCAAGCGAGAGGCCCTGGGTAGTGCAAGAAAAAGAAAAAAGAAGTGCTACATCACATTTAACTCTGTGCCACCCTGGGAGGCGGCTGCGTGGGCCTGAAGCTCAGCAAGGGTGTGACTACAGGTTAAGTGTGGTTGACTCCAGCCCTCTTCAGATGGTTTGACCCGATCCTCTCCTTTTGTTAGGTGAGAAGGTAGATTCAGAGGGGTGCGGTAACGGCCAGTGCAGTCACACCGAGTCAGGAAGGGCCCCTCTGGGCGGCTCTGCTTTGGGCAGCCCCTGTTCACTCACTGGATGGCCAGACGGGTGGAGCAGGTGGGCGGCCAGGGAATGAGGAGGCTTGCGCCCTCCCTCCCTCTGTCCTGACTCAGCCTCTGTCCCCCCACAGCTGTCAGGGGTCCCCGGGCTGCCTGCCCGCCCCTCTCCACCATCTACATCGTCCTTGTGGTCTTCGCGCTGTCCACTGTATTCCATTGCCTGCGACACCTGGCCCTGCTGCCCGGCCCCTGGGCCCGCCAGCCCCATGTGGTGCTGGGCCTCCGGCACCTGCCCCGCGAGGGCGCGTTCACCATCGAGTCCAGAGGCCGCCTGGGGAACCAGATGGGCGAATACGCCACACTGTACGCATTGGCCCGGGCCAATGGGCGGCCAGCCTTTATCCCCGCCCAGATGCACAGCATGCTGGCCCCCATCTTCAGGATCACGCTGCCCATCCTGCACAGTGCCACGGCCAGCAGGATCCCGTGGCTGGACTACCCGCTGAACGACTGGATGGAGGAGCAGTACCGCCACATCCCGGGGCGCTACGTGCGCCTCATGGGCTACCCCTGCTCCTGGACCTTCTACCACCACCTGCGCCCCGAGATCCTGCGGGAGTTCAGCCTGCATGACCACGTGCGTGAGGAGGCCCAGGCATTCCTGCGGAGCCTGCTGGTGAACGGCAGCCGGCCGAGCACCTTCGTGGGCGTTCACGTGCGCCGGGGTGACTACGTCCGCGTCATGCCGCAGGTGTGGAAGGGCGTGCTGGCCGACCGGGGCTATCTGCAGCAGGCGCTGGACTGGTTCCGGGCTCGCTACCGCGCCCTGGTCTTCGTGGTCACCAGTGACGACATGGCCTGGTGCCTGCAGAGCATCAGCAGCTCCGCTGGGGACGTGGCCTTCGCGGGGAACGGCCTGCAGGGCTCACCTGCCAGGGACTTCGCGCTGCTGGTACAGTGCAACCATACTGTCATCACGGTGGGCACCTTCGGGGTCTGGGCCGCCTACCTGGCGGGTGGGGACACCGTCTACCTGGCCAACTTCACGCTGCCCAGCTCCCCGTTCCACATGGTCTTTAAGTCCCAGGCTGCCTTCCTGCCCGAGTGGGTGGGCATCGCCGCCAACCTTGGACAGGCCCAGCAGGGCAGCCTGTAGCCCCGAGTGCCCCTCCCCGTCCCGGCCCAGCGGTCAGGAGCACCAGCTTCAGTAGGCAGCCTGGTCAGGAGAAAGCACCAGGGAGGATGAGGTGAGGGCCAGGCCTTGCGGAGCTGGGGTGGGGGGAGGCAGCTGGACTGGCAGCAAGCCTGGGCTGCAAGGCATGGGCCCCGGGCACGTGTGTCTGAGAAGCCCTGCCTCGAGGGCCTGCAGAGGTAGACCATAAGGGCAAGATTTGTAACAGATCGTGCTGTGTAGCCCAGGTTGACCTCAAACTCGAGACCCTCCTGCTTCTGCCTCCCGAGTGCTGGGATTACAGACATGGCCACCTCACCTGCACAGCCGCAGCCTGTGTGGACGGCACCCATTGAGGGACACAGCACACCTGTACTGCCCTGGGAAAGCCCTGTGGACCGCCAGCACGCTTCCTGCCACCATCTTCCTGCGGGTTGTGAGGGGATGGGCAGGCCAGGGTGTCCCAGCTCATAAAGCCACCGTCTTGCTGAACTCTGGCCTCCTGCAGCCTATCAGCTCCCGAGGTCCCAGGCTTGTGCCCGCCCTGTCCCTACCTCACACTGTGTTTCGGCGGGACCTTAAGCCATGGCAGGGTGGAGTTGGGTCCTGGTTCCCCTGGGTCCAGTGTATTTTCGAGACATGTTGATAACAGACTTCTGAGGGTACAGAGCTCCTTCACGGCGGGGGAAATCCCAGCCTACAATCGCTAGCGTTGGTCCCGCGCCTCCGCCCACCGTACATTTCGTGACCCCTCGTCTGAAGCCTCACCCATTAGGATCCCCCTTTCCTGGCTCCCTTCCGAGGCCGAGCACCTTTTCCTTCCGAGCCATGAGGTGCTATCTGCCCAGAGCTACTTTAGGCCTCGGTGTCCTCCTGAAGCCCTCTGCGCCAGCTCGTGGGTATGTTGGGTGATAGGATTGGGGCCAGGGAGGGTGAGGCTCTGCTAGCTTCCAGTATGGAACGAGTGGCCCCAGGACCAGCAGCGTCAAGTGACAGCAGCCTGTGCGGTTCTGAGTCGGCCCTGGGTTTGACGGCTGCCCCAGTCCACTCGGCTGCTGGCCTCTGGACGCCCAGCTGTGCTAGAGATCTGGGAGCTGGGCCTGGGCTCCAGAGGCTGCACCCACATCCACACACTGGTGCCAAGGTCCCTCCAGAGGTGCCAAAGCCGGGCTGAGGGCCACAGTGCCCGTCAGCCCTGGGGATCAGCAGCCAGTCCCCGCCACCCTCCCACACGGGCTCACGGAGGACAGCGGCCACCTCCACCAGGGAGGGGAAAGCACCGGCTGGCCAGCCATGGAAGGCCTACAGCTTATGGCCGTGCACTGGCCCAGCGCAGGGGAGTGTTTGCCTGAGCAGTCCAGACAGAAGCTGGGGCTCACAGTCCTGACCGCCTAAAGCCAGAGACAGGCTGCCACCTTCTGAGGCTGGGGTGACCTGCTCCAGCCTCGCTGCTGGGGCCACGGGTGCCTCACAGTCTCCCTCCCTCCAAGTGTCCGGGTCCAAGTTCCCTCCTCCTCCTATTTTATTTTATTTTATTTTATTTATTTATTTATTTATTTATTTATTTATTTATTTAGTGGTACTGGGGGTTGACCCCAGGGCCTCACACTTGCATGCTCTACTAGTCCTGGACTACTAAGCTGCACCCTCAGCCCAGTTTTTTACTTTTTTTTGAGACAGGGTCTTGCTAAATTACACAGACTGCCTCGGGTCTCGAACTTGCAATCCTGCCTCCGTCTCCCCAGCCGCTGGGATGACAGGCGTGTGCCACCGCGCCTGGCACTTCTTTCATTTTTTGTAGTACTGGGGATTGACTGTGGGCCTTGCGAAGGCTAGGCAATCGCCCCACCACTGAGCCCCTTTTAATTTTTTTTTAAGACAGATCTTGCTGTGTAGCCCAGGCTGACCTTGAACTCGCAACCCTCCTGCTTCTGCCTCCTGAGAGCTGGGATTACAGACATAGCCACCTCACCTGCACAGATTTCCTTTTTTTTTTTTTTTTTTGTGGTACTGTAGGTTGAACCCAGGGCCTCGCGCCTGCATCCTCTGCAAGTGCTGGGCCACTGAGCTGCGCCCCCACCCCATTGTTTCTACTTTTTTGACACAGGATCTCGCTAAATTACGCAGACTGCTTCTGGTCTCGAACTTGTGATCCTCCTGCCTCCACTTCCCAAGCTGCTGGGATGACAGGCATGCGCCACCACGCCCGGCAGCAGCTCTTATTCTACAGAGGCCCAAGTGGAGGTTGGCGAGATGCCAACAGAAAACTGCACTCACCTGTCCTACAGATATTTCTGAGCGACTGACTGAACCTCAAGTTCCAAAGTTGAGGCCAAGCAGGGCCTCGAAGACGCCCCACATCCTTCCGAGGAGGGAAGGAAGGAAGCCCAGGGGGCTGGGCGCTGCTCAGGGTCCTGGAGGGGAGCCCCACACAGCAGGAGCTGGGGCACCTGCTCTCGCAGGCAGCACTTGTCTCACCCTCCCCCCATGTGGAAGTCCTGACCTCCCAAGGCCTCAGAACACAACCTCATCTGGACCCAGGGCACCCTGCATCGTGGTGGCCTGTCCTCGAGGCCTGGTAACTGCAGACACTCAAGAAGCAGCCACTGCAGGAGCCAGGGCAGGGACAGGCTGCCACCGACCTGGGCAGCACGGGTTTCCCAGTGTCCCAAGGCCCTGTTGAGGCTCTGCCTGGGTCGCGCTGTTAGCCCTGGGTGGCGGAAACCGTGAACACCTATCCCCCAGGGACAGCCGGCATCGGGGATTCGGCCGAGCCTGCCAGGCTCTGTCCCTGGCACAAAGGCGGGTTAGGGATTAGTTTCTCATCAGCCTTGGCCCCGTGTTCAGGTCCGAGTATTAAATTGAGTGGTCGTGAAAAAAGGCCCATGAGCCAAGCCAGATGTGAACCTGGCTGGACCCGGAAGCTGCCAGAGCCACGCAGGTGTGGCCAGGAGTGGCCGACCCACACCTGGCTTCTGCTGTGTGTGGGTGGCTGGAGAGGGAGCTCCCCTCGCCACAATCCCGCCTGCCACCTGCTGTTCGGGCTTGACGTGAGGCCACCCTGGCTCACTCCCGGTGCTGAGCCCAACAGGAAGTAGCTTTTGGGTGGATGGCCTGCCCCGCCCCTGCATCCTGGCCTCAAAGAGCCCAGGGGCCCTGAATGCTGGACACACTTCCTTCTGCAGCCTGTGAGGCCCCAGGTCTCCCCTCACCGTCTACTGGGCACCCCCTGCCGCGTGCGAGTGGTGGTCACCTTTCTCGGTGGCCCAGTGCACACGCTCTGCCCGTCAGCCCTCCAGTCAGGATCACGCATGTCAGCCATGTGATTCTGGGCAAATGGCCACACCTCTCGAGTGTTAGATCAGGGCCCAGCCAAAGGGACCCTGGTAGATGAAATGCCAGGAGCAGGCAGGTCCGCTGAGATGGGAGCGGGGCAGGGCCGTTTAACTGGTGGAATCTCAGCTCTGCAGGGGCTGGGATTTAGCTCAGTTGGTAGAGCGCCACTCTGCAGTCTCTGAGGTCCCGAGTTCGATTCCCAGCACTGCAAAAACGGGAGAAGGACGTGGCAATCCACTCCCAAGGCAATCCCAAAACAATCTGCCATTGAAAACCCTCTGAGGGTTGCTATGAGTTGGACTCGACTCAACAGCACCTAACAACAACAAAACAGCTCTGCAGGGTGAAAAGCTCTGGGGATCCGCAGCGCCCCACTGTGGACTTCCTTCCTGCTCAGCCACACACAGGGGACAGCCACAAGGTGTGTTGTATTTGCTCTTCACCACAGTCAGCAAACACAGGCCCTGGGGTCAGGGGTAAGGCCCCAGCTCTGTAGCTGAGGAGGTCCTGCGGCTGCAGGCAGGCTCTCGCCACCCCACGTGCACTGACTCCATGTGGGTCCCTCGAGGCTGCCCACGCAGGGGCTGCAGGCCCCTGAAAACTGGCGAAAGCTGCTGGCCAGGCTGCTTTTTCTCCAGAGAGCCGGTTGGGGTGTCTACCAGCAGGGCCCTGGTTCTGAACCGGGAGGGTTGCTGTCCCCTGGGGCGTCTGGGGAGCCTGGGGCACACGGTTAGTTGTAACTGTGCTTCCAGAGCATTTGAGTGGCTGGGGACAGGGATGTGCCCAGCTCGCATCGGGAGGGGCTCTGCCAACCTCTGGGCCCAGAATCTGGTTTGCACATTCTGTGACGCCCCCATTTCCTTTTTCCTTGGTGCTGAGTAGAGGAGTTTTATGGTCTTTTCTGACTGGGTTGAGTTAGAAGGTTCGTCCTAACTTAGGGGGCGCCTGGGTGGTGGTCCAATAAGGTTAAAGAGCATCTGTGCTTCTGTTTCTGTCTAATGGGTCAGCTGCCTGTCTGTCAGGACACCAGGGCTTTCCTGTGACAGGCCTGCGACCTGAAGAATGGGCCTGACAGAAATGAAACTTCTGTGGCTTAACTGAAGCTTGTGGCGTATCCATCCCCACCCCAAAATGTGTCACAACAGTGGCCCCTGCTGCTCTCGACCCCATCCCTGGTCCTGCCTGAGGTGCTGACTGTTCGCCACCCAGGGTACCTGCTGCCTGGAACTGCCCTGGGCCCCGCCGAGGCTGCAGGTGACGGGCGGGCGCGGGAGAGCAGGCCGCCCTCGCCCCACTTCCGCGTGTGCCTGGGGGGTGGAGGCCCTCCCAACTCCCCTCCCTCCTGCCGTGCCCAGCCTGGCTCTGGGAACCAGGTGCCCTGGGCGGGGTTTGTGACTCTGTCGGAAAGGCCAGGAAGGTTCTTTGACCCTGGATGGAGAGCAGACCGGAGGGAGCCTGAGCCTTGGGCCTGCGGAGCTGCCTCACCCCCACCCCGCTCCATCTCCCCGCGGCCGGAACAGGTGAGAAGGTGAGGGGGGCTCTGCTCCACCCTGCAGCGCACGCGTGTGCTCAGACACACGCCAGAGACCAGACACAGGGGATCGGCCGCCCGCGTGGCCTCTGTGGTCTTTGACCTCATGAGGATGTGCTCACCCCGGACAGCCAGGCTGGCCCCCATCACCGGGGCCCCCAGCACCCTGCCTGTGACCTCCTGGACCACCCTGCCCAGCCCCACCGGCCTGCACCCCTGCAGACCCTCTCCCATCCCCAGCACCCCATCACCATCTCCCTCCAGCCTCCAGCCCGTGGCTGGTCACCAGGAACCACTGGGGATAATGTGCAGGCAGAGGGCCAGGGCAAGTGGGTGGGAATAACCGGATTTTCCTGTTCCTGTGTCTATGGGGCACCGCAGAGCCTCTGCCCGGGACCCAGGGCCCCCAGAGACCCAGCTGCCACCCTCCCGGTGGCCAGAGCCCCAGGGTGGGACTTTGTCTCTCACACAAACCCACCCACCCACACCAGTCTGCTCAGGCTGGAGGATGAAGTTGGGGGTTCGACCTGTGGCCGCCCATTTGTCCAGCTGCCACCTCCTCCCTGGAGTGGTGATTATACCGTCAGACCTGCCAAGGACTGGGGAGTGTGGGGCAGGTGGGCACCAGGTCGGCACAGGGGGTCGGGCAGGGCTGTCAGAGCCGTAGCAAGGCATGGGCACCAGTGGGCAGAGGGCTCCGGTTAACTCCCCGGGGGTGACCGGTGACCAGGCGGGAGGCTGAGGTGGCAGGCAGATGGGCAGCTGGGCTCAGGGACGCAGGCCAGCTCTGGGTGTAGCTGGAAAGATGCAGAGGGGACAGACGTCGCCGGAAAGCCCTGCAGACCCTGGCAGCTCCCCCACCCTGAGGGAGCAGGCGGCTGGGTCCCCCTTCAAAGTCGGGGCTTCTCCCTGGCAGGCTGCGCCCCCAGAGAAAGACCCCGGGACCCGGGTGGAGGAGGGTGCACCTGGCTGTGGGGGTGGCAGATGGAGCTCCATGGGCTTCCTGGTCACAGAGAACAAGGACCCAGCCTCCCCCCTCGCCCAGCTCTCTCCACAGCGCTGGCCTCCCACGCCGCCCACCCAGCGCCCCTCCTAGCTGCAGGGCTCATTTGCCATAAAAGGGGCGGAGGTCACCCACAAGCAGGGTGGCTGTTAAGACTCAGTGGGGCCTGGCACGGTGGCCACACCTGTGATCCCAGCACTTGGGAAGCTGAGGCAAGAGGCTTTTGAGCTGGTGGTCTACACAGCGAGTTCCAGGCTAGCCTGGGCTACACAGCAAGACCCCGTCTCAAAACACCACAACCAAAACCAACCAAACAATAACACCTGAGGGGGAGCCTGTGATCTCTGCACCCCTGGGAGGCAGAGAGAGTTTGATGCCAGCCTGGGCCGTGTGAGACCCAGCCTCAAAACAAAACAAAAACCAGGTCGGATAACGTGTGGGTGCGCAGTGCAAGGCTGACAATGTGGGTCTGCGGGAGCGGGAAGAGCTGGGATGGGCATCAGCTGGGGGTGGCTGAGTAGCGCTGTGCTGGGCGGCCCTGGGCCTGGCTGAAGCACAGGAAGGTGAAGGCCCTTGTCGGGGTCACACAGCTGTGGGAGGCCCCGACCCCCTAAGCCCAGGCCCTTGGGTCAGTTCTGCGAGATGCCACTGAGGCCTCGCCCCACAGTCTCCGCAAGGGCAGCCAATGGCCTCCTCACCACAGCCACCCATCCCCCTTGCATGAGCTGGGAGGAAACCACCAAGGAGGCCCAGAGACGTTGTTCTAGAACATTCTGCCTTTCTTTTACCCAAGCCAAACCAGCCTTCTCATCTTTCTGTTTACTGTAATAACAGAGAAGCAAATTCTCTGCTCAGGAGCCCCAGATAAGAAGGTTTGACAGTGGAGGTCAGTTTTCCAGAGTCCCTGCCCTCTTTTTGGCCTACTTGGTGCCTGGATATAGAGACCAAAAAAAAAAAAAAAAAAAAGATACAGAAATGAGAGAGAGAGAGAGAAAGACAAAGGGCACTGAAAACTGAGGCGGGCGGCAGGGAGCTGTTGGCCGAGCAGAGCCACGTCCTGGCAGGAGTTTCTTCAGCGTCTACCTGGGCCTCGTTTGGGGGGAAGCTAGGGAGTAGGAGAGACATTGTCCCTCACTTGAGAGGCTGTGGAGTGGGGAGACCGAGGTCTACAGAGCCCAGGATTCTGGCCAGGGAGGGGGTGGGGCCAGAGCAAGCCTGGAGGTGGGTCGGGCGGGGCATGCCCCCTGTTTTCCTCTGCTCCCTCCCCTGCCCCCATCCTCCGCTTCCCCACAAGCATTTCCTTGGCCTGGGTGTCCTGGGTCCCCGGAGCCAGAGGCGCGGTGTGCCCTGTCTTGATGCCCTGCGTCCAGCTGGAGGAAGGACGAGGAGGGCGAGGAGCAGAGCGGTGAACAGAGCACTGCGGCCACGGGGCGCCGGCAGGGCGCACTCCTCCCCGCTCTTCTCTCCTCCCTTCCCAGCTCCCTCTGCTCCCCTGGGCCTGGAGAGGCTGCACCCATGCAGGGCAGAGCCTCCAGACCCTTTGGGGACCTGGGCAAGGGGAGCAGAGGCCCCTGGGAGCAGGAACCGAGAAGCCACAGGCCGCAGCAATGCTGTCCTTCCCCTCCGCAGAGGCCTCTCTCAGCCTTTCCTCTCACGGGCAAACTGCTCCGCTCCTGGCCTCTCCCACTTTATCTCGGATCCGCCCTACCCCAGTGGACCTGCCACCAGCCCTTCCCTGTGCTTCTAATGCCACATACCCAGGGAACACCCTGCTGGCTCTGTGTACCCTTTCGAGCCACACCCACCTGGCACCTCACCGGCTGGCCAGGGGGTAGGCCACGCCCAGACCATGTGGCATGGGCTGGCTGTGTATTCATTTTTCCTAAGGACAGCACTTGAATTGTGGTCCATCCTCATGACATTATTATTATTTATATTTTGAAAGTATTTTTTTATTTTGCAGTACAAGAGATGGAACCCAGGGCCTCATCCATGCTGCTTCTTGTTGTTAGGTGCCATTGAGTCAGTGTCCAACTCATAGCAACCCTACGTACAACAGGTGAAACAGTATTGTCAGTGATTCTCTACTATTCATAGGGTTTTCAGTGGCTGATTGTTTTTTTGGGAGTGGGTTGCCAGGTCCTTCTCCCAGGCCTACAGCACCTGGTGTTCACAGGCAGTCTCCCATCCAAGTACTAACGAGGCCGACCCTGCTTAGCTTCTAAGATCTGCCAGGATCGGAGGCCACAGTGGTATGGCTACAGGTGGTTGTCCATGCTAGGCAAGTGCTTTACCACTGAGCCACACCCTCACCCTCAAATGACCTTATTTTTTACTTGATACCTCTGTGAAGACCTGTTCTGAGGTGCTAGGGGTTGTTAGGGCCTCAACATAATTTTCCTGGAGGGACACAATTTAAACCACGACAGGCTGTAACACGGTTTGGGGGGTTGTTGTTGTTAGGTGCTGTCAGGTTGGGTTTGTGGGGTAGAAGAGCAAAAATCTACAGTCTGTCCCTTGATTGCCCATCACACACACACACACACTACCCCATTCCTTAGTTCCGCAAAGAAATGAAAATCAAATAGCCATGGCGGGTGGAATCACAGACATAGCCACCCACTCCACAGAAGGAGGAAAAGTCAGCTCTACCTCCTCTGGGCACCCCCATCTCATTCACATGTCACCCCCCACGTCTGTGCTCCAGGCTCTGAGTGCTGATCTGGCACCGTCAATGTGCCCAACACAAAAGGCGAAACCCGCTGGTCTTTGACACAGGGCTACCCACAGCAGCTCGATTTGCCTTGTGGGCAGTATCAGCAAACGTTTAGTGCCTGTGCTCACCTGCTAGACATGGTTTCATCCTCCAAGAGGGGACGTCACTTGCCCCAAATAACACAGCTCATATGTCTGAGGCTGGACCAGGCAGGCCCCATCCACGGCCTGTGCACTTGGCCACGGGGCGATGTGTCTTCTCTGAGTCACGGTGGGAAATGCATTCAGAGCTCGGTGGATGGAAGATTCACTTTTGTAGCAATGAGGAAGGGGCCTTGTCTGGAGTTGATGGGTGATAAAGCTTGTGACAGATTGGCGCACGCCTGTCATCCCAGCGGCTCGGGAGGTGGAGGCGGGAGGATTGCAGGTGTGAGACCAGAGGCAGTCTGCGTAACTTAGTGAGACCCTGTCTCAAAAAAAACCTGAGAAAATGGCCTGGGGGCACAGCTCAGTGGTCCAGCACTTGCAGAGCATGCAGGCGTGAGGCCCTGGGTCCAACCCCCAGTACCGCAAAAAAAAAAAAAAAAAAAAAAAAAACCTTGTGACAAAACAGAATCTCTTGAGCATACCAGGAGGCAGGCGGTGAGCCCTGCCTCCAGGTCCTCTCACTCGGGCCAAAGCGGGCCGGAGGGAGTTGCCCCACTAAAAGGTCTGGTCAGCTTAACACCTGGGAATGATCCAGGGCTCAGACCCCAGCTGCGGTTCGGTTCAGACCCAGGCATGTGGTCAAGAAGGCTGGGTTTCTTCTGAGGATGCTCACGTTGTCTTCCCGGGTGCCGAGGTCCCGCGACTCACACAGCAGAAGCAACATTAGGCTCTGTGCCATCTCTTGTGAGCCAGAATGAGCCTAGGGACACACGTCACACATCTGCTGGCTTCGCGGTCTCAATCAGGTTATGCCTTCCCTGATTTAGCGCCAATGTCCCCCTTTTTTTTTTTTTTCCTGCGGTACTGGTGTTGAACCCAGGGCCTTGCGCCTGCATGCTCTGCAAGTGCTGGACCACTGAGCTGCACCCCCAGGCCATTTTTTTTACTTTTTGGGACAGAGTCTGGCTAAATTATGCAGACTGCCTCTGGTCTTGAACTTGCGATCCTCCTGCCCCTGCTTCCCAAATTGTTGGGATTACAGGCAAGCGCCACCACTCCTGGCTGCCAGTGTTCTCTTAACAGCCGCGTGGCTCAGGACTCTGGTCCTGAGGAGCACAAGCCTTGGGCTGAGAAAGCTGGAAACCTTTTGTGGCTACCCCACTTGTGTGCAGAGCCTTCTGCGTGGGCGGCCATGAAGGCCTGCTCACAAGAAAAATGCAGGAGAGGCTGGAAACCTTGGCCCTCTGGAAGAGCTCAGAGCCTAGGAGGCCCCAGGGCCCTTGACCTCTGCAGACATCCTACATCTGTGCAAACAGCCCAGGCATTGAGCAGCCCAGAGTGCAGAGGACAAAGCCTGCCAATGTTTGCTTGTTTGCTTGATTTCCTTTCTTTTTCTTTCTTCCTTTCTTTTTTCTCTCTTCTTTCTTTCTTTCTTTCATTTTTTAAGATGGAGTCTTGCTGTGTAGGCCAGGCTGGCCTGTAACTTGCTATATAGACCAAGTCAGCCTTGAACTTGCATTGATCCTCCTGTCTCAGCCTCCTGAGTATTGGGATTACAGGTGTGTACCACCACGCCTGGTTTATTTCTGACATAGCCTTAAGCAGTGTCTTGCGGCCAGCCCAGTGCATGCACCAAAGAGGCTGCACACAGCCATGGCCCTTCTGTGCACAACTGTTGTTTGTCCTTTCCTTCTCTGTCATCTTGGAAGCAATGATGGAGAATGCTTTGATGAATTCTGTGTTTATATTTTCACTCTGCAGAGGGTTTATCAGGACATGACGCCATCATAAGCCAAGGAGATCTGAGCCGGGCGCAGTGGCACACGCCTGCAATCCCAGAGGCTTGGGAGGCGGAGGCGGGAAGATTGCAAGTTCAAGACCAGAGGCAGTCTACATAACTTAGTGAGACCCTGTCTCAAAAAGTTAAAAAAATAAAATGGGCTGGGAGTGCAGCTCAGTGGTCCAGTACTGGCAGAGCATGCAGGCGTGAAGCCCTGGGTTCAACCCCCAGTACCGCAAAAAAAAAAAAAAAAAAAGCCAAGATCTGTGCACGTGTGTATAGAAACCCCACATACACACATGCCGTGTTCACCATGGTCTGCACACTACCTGCATACACACACTCACACACCCATGCGCTACATAACACACACCTACTGTGTGCACACGATTTCACACACAGCCACACAGGCACACAGCACACGGGCATGAATCCACACGTCCGCCTGCACTGCCACACCCCCCTGTGATTACTACGTACATCACACCCGCGTAAACACGGAGCTAGAGACACAGCCGCAGAATGGAGCTGACTACGCTCCAGGTATTTGCACGCACACCAGGTGGATTTGCGCCCCTACACTGCCACACCATGTCTGCATGCCGGCCACAGGGCCTTGTTCACGTCCCACCTCACCTGCCCCCGGAGCTAACGATGCCTGCGTTCCCTCCGCAGCAGCCATGGCCAGCACCCAGGCGCCCTTCTCCTTCCCCACAGCGCACTTCATTCTCTTTGTCTTCATGGCGTCCACCATCTTCCACCTTCAGCAGCGACTCGTGAAGGTCCAGCCCCTGCGGGAGGTGCAGGCGCCACCAACACCACCACCAGCAACAGAGGGGCCCGTGGACCACGGGCTGAAGGGTATGTGGACAATCAATGCGATCGGTCGCCTGGGGAACCAGATGGGCGAGTACGCCACGCTGTATGCCCTGGCCCGGGCCAACGGGCGGCCGGCCTTCATCCCCGCCCAGATGCACAGCACACTGGCCCCCATCTTCAGGATCACGCTGCCCGTCCTGCACAGCGCCACGGCCAGCAGGATCCCGTGGCAGAACTACCACCTGAACGACTGGATGGAGGAGGAGTACCGCCACATCCCGGGGCGCTACGTGCGCCTCACGGGCTACCCCTGCTCCTGGACCTTCTACCACCACCTGCGCCCTGAGATCCTGCGGGAGTTCAGCTTGCATGACCATGTACGCGAGGAGGCCCAGGCATTCCTGCGGAGCCTGCGGGTAAACGGCAGCCGGCCGAGCACTTTCGTGGGCGTCCACGTGCGCCGGGGTGACTACGTCCATGTCATGCCAAACGTGTGGAAGGGTGTGGTGGCTGACCGGGGCTACCTGGAGAAGGCCCTGGACCGGTTCCGGGCTCGGTACCACTCCCCGGTCTTCGTGGTCACCAGCAATGGCATGGCCTGGTGTCGGGAGAACATCAATGCCTCCCATGGGGACGTGGTGTTTGCTGGCAATGGCATCGAGAGCTCTCCAGCCAAGGACTTTGCCCTGCTCACACAGTGCAACCACACCATCATGACCATCGGGACCTTTGGGATCTGGGCTGCCTACCTCGCAGGTGGAGAGACCATCTACCTGGCCAATTACACCCTCCCGAACTCTCCCTTCCTCAGGGTCTTTAAGCCAGAGGCAGCCTTCCTGCCAGAGTGGACAGGCATTGCTGCAGACCTGTCCCCGCTGCTCAAGCACTAATGCTACCCTGTCCTTGGCAGCCCTCAGCTCCAAGGCATGAGGAGCACATCATTATATTCACTAAGAGCCTTCTCTCTAATATGAGGATGCATTGGGCTGCAAGTAAGACAAGTCCCAACTAATGGGCTCAAAGAATATAGTCACACATCTGGCACCAGCAGACCAGAGGTGGTGCAGCTCCAGCTTCAGTTAACTCAGCAGCTCAACACCATCAGTGACCCTAGCTCAATCCATCTTCTTGCTGCACCATCATTGTGTCTTAGCCCAGTTGCCTCATGGTCCAAACAGGGCTACCACATTTCTACGTGTCCTGCAAAGACAACTGCTTATAGAAGCAACAAAAAAGGCTTATTTATTCTTTTTAAAGATAAGGTCCTGGTCTATAGCCTATTTTGGCCTCAAACTTGCAGTGATCCTCCATGGGTCCTTTTCAAAGGGTAAGGGAAACCTTCTGTATTAGTCTGTTTTCCAGTACTATAATGTAATACCCAAGGCTAGGTAATTTATAAAGGTCTGGTGAGGACTTCATGGTGGGTCACGTCTTAGTGGTGGGAGACAGGCAGCAATTATATGGACAGACAGGAAGCCAGAGCAAGGGGAGGGGCCCGGCTTGCTCCTTCCACAACAACCTGCTTGTAAGAACTAATTCCATGTCCCTCAAGAGCTACATCAATCTCTTCTGAAGGTGGTGGCTCCAACAACCTAAGAACTTGTCACTTGTCTCCACCTCTTAAAAGTCTCACCATCTCTCACATTACCCCACTGAGGATCAAGATCCCAACTCATGAAACTGGGGAGACACCCCTCAATCCAATGAAAACCATAGCACCTTCCTAAACCCTCCAGCAACTTACTCCCTTATCTCTTTGGCAAGAATTGTGTCACATGCCCATGTGGCCAATCATGAGGCAACGTGAACAAGCTCACTAATGTTACCAATCAGCTGGCTGGGGTCCTTTTTCTCTACCCAGATAGAAATTGTGGGTAGGAAAGAATCTTTTCAAGTGTTGGTCTTTGGCAATGTCTGTAACCCTGGGCATTTGACAGCAGTGAGTGGTGACATCAAACAAATGGGAGCAACAGCAGCAGATGGCACTCTCTAGTGTTATAGTTCTTGAGCAGATCCCAAGTACTGGGTCCCTTATCCCCGCAAGTGTTATAGTTCTTATGAAAGTCAAGGAGGTCTGGATTCCTAAACCCTATAAGTGTTATATCTCATACACAGGCTGAGGAGGTCAGGGTTTCTGGGTTCTTGATAGTAGCTGGCATTGCAGCTTCTAGGCAGGCCTAAGTATTGGGATTTCTCAACCTTTGACAGTGGCCAACATTATAGCTCCCAGACCTAGCGTATCTGAGAACCTTGGTCCTAAAGACTTGATAGCAACAAAGGCCTGCAATTGCTCTCCTCCAGCTTTTTACAGCTTTCTACCCCTCCTCAATCTCAGACCTCTACCCTCTCCCCTTCTCTCTCCTTTCATCATCCCTCTTCTTCCTCTCCTGGTTGCTCTCTCAAACTTCAGCTCCCTTTTTATTGCTAAGGCTGCCATTATGGGCGCTACCATCTGAGATGCAGCAGCCACTGCCCTTCTTCTGCTGCTTCTGCTGCCATTGGCCTATAGTCTTGTGACCCCATCTCTTTTTCAGCTCTCAAGCAGCCAGCCACTCCACTGCCCCTGCAGCTCCGCGTGCTGGCTGCTCTGCTGCTGCTGCTCTGCTATCTCTGTTGCTTCTTTGTGTTAGCAGCTCAGACTATGAGATAAAAATCTTTTATTGGGCCTAATGTTGCAACAGGCTGGGATTTAGCTCAGTTGGTAGAGCACTGCGCTGCAGTCTCTGAGATCTGGAGTTCAATTCCCAGCACTGCAAAAATGGGAGAAGGACCTGGCAATCCATTCCCAAGGCAATCCCGAAACAGTGAGCCCTTGAAAACCCTATGAGGGTTGCTATGAGTCGGATACCGACTCCACGGCACCTAACAACAACAATGTTGCAACACCAGGAGGCAGCATAGGAAGTGCCTCCTAGCCAGCTCACTAAATGAGCCAAACGACCTTCTTATATAGCTAGAGAAGAGGCAACAGCAAACCTTCATGCAAATGAAGGATTGTGTTTACGTCAATAACAGCATGTCCTCTTTGCATCAATCACAATGGTCCCTCTGCTAGGCCACCAGAGGAAGTGTCCCCTCTCTGGCTGAGGTTGGTCACAAGGTCATCTAGAGCTCATCAATGTCTGCAAGAGCAAAAAGTCTAATGCAAACTATTCGAAACAGTTGTGACTGGGGGTCCCCGTCAGCAGGCAAAGCAAGCACAGCCGTTGCTGTGTAGCTTCACTGTAGCTGGTACTGGTGAAAGGTGACTAGGGTGGCTACAGGAATGACAGTCCTTTGCTCAAGGCAGCCAGGGAAGCCAGGGAGAGTCCACAGCTGCCAATTAGGGAGTGAAGTTGCCCCATCCCCCAATATCTTCACTTAGTTAAGGAAGGAGTGCTTACAGAAAAGTGCCTTATTATTAACCCTAGTAGGTGCTTCAACAGATTGTATTTATTTTTCCCAGCTTTTTTATTTTTTATTTTGAGACAGGTTCTCACTAAATTGGACAGGCTGCCTCTGGCCTCGAACTTGCAATCCTCCTGCCTCTGCTTCTCAAGTGAAGTGGCTGGGATTACAGGCATACACCACCACATCTGGCTCATATATATATATATATATATACATATATATATATATATTTTTTTTTTAACTCTTTGAGACAGGGTCTCGCTAAATTACGCAGACTGCCTCTGGTCTCAAACTTGCGATCCTCCTGCCTCTGCTTCTCAAGTGAAGTGGCTGGGATTACAGGCATACACCACCACATCTGGCTCACATATATATATATATATACATATATATATATATATATATATATATATATATATGTATATATATATATATGTATATATATATATATGTATATATATATATTTTTTTTTAACTTTTTGAGACAGGGTCTCGCTAAATTACGCAGACTGCCCTGGTCTCAAACTTGCGATCCTCCTGCCTCTGCCTCCCAAGCCGCTGGGATTACAGGCACGTGCCACTGCGCCCAGCTCCTGGCTCAGATTTTAAGTGTTTTAACAATGGTGACACCTGCCCAGCATCTCAGGGGAAAGTGGGTCTCCCTGATCTGTCTCACTGGGATTGACCTGGCCTCAGATCCTGTACCTGAGACGCTAACAGGTCCTCAGAAGGACTGGCGAGTCTGCAGCACACTGTGGTGCTGTCACCAAGGGAGAAGTGAGGGACAGCCGTAGGGCGTCCACGCCCAGCTCCTGCCTTTTCCTGTCATGGCTCCCTAATGCCCACCAGCGTTCACACAGGCGGAAGCGCTGCGACTGTCCATCTGATATTCACAGGCACCGCCCACGTCCTGGACAGTCCTAGAGAACACCTGTCCACTCTGGGCTGCAGGTGCAGGCGAGGAAGCCGGGGATTCTCCAAGGGCTGTTACCGGCTCAAGGCCACATGGCGCGTGCCTGCTCTGCTGCTCTTTCCCCTGCAGTGGACACTGCTGGAGGCCAGCGCAGGCTCCTTGGGCCCTCTCACCAGCTCACGCATGCAGCCCTGGCTTCCGCATGCTCGAGGGTTAACAGCCTTTGCTTTCTGTATTTCTGCCGCTGTGACCTCTGGGGCCTGGCTGACCTGGAGCCAGTCTTGCCCCAGCTTCTGCTGCCTGGACAGTCAAAGGATGTGCTGGGAGCCTCCGTGTGCCACCGCCAGTCCAGGGCCCACACCCGTCACTTCCTTTTAGGGCCTCTGCCACCCTGCACCACTGTCCACCTGCCCTCATCACTCCAGGGCCTGGAACCAGACAACTCGGAGGACCCTGCTGGGATTGTTCCACTGGCCCATCGCAAGCCAGCTTCCCTGCCCCTTGCTGTCCTCCCACAGAATCCACAGTGCGGGCTCTTACCCACGGTGCCCTCCAGGCACATGGCCAGTCCTGAGGCTGCCCCATAAGGCTCTGCATTGTAGAGGGCCCCCCCTTTTTTTGTGGTACTGAGGGCTGAACCCAGGGCCTCGTGCCTGCATGTCTGCAAGTGCTGAACCACTGAGCCCATTTTTTCAGTTTTTGAGACAGGGTCTCGTTAAGTTATGCAGGCTGCCTCTGGTCTCGAACTTGCGATCCTCCTGCCTCTGCCTCCCGAGCTGCTGGGATTACAGGCGTGCGCCACCGTGCCGAGCTTCTAGAGGCCCCTTCTTGTGGGATTTGGGACTATAACGAGCTGTGCAGTGGCCATGTGTCCCGATCCGGTGCCTCACTGCATTTGAACGATAATAAACCTACATCTTAAAACATTGCTGCCATGGCTTAAGCTCTGACCTTCTGCCTAGGACTGCCCTTGGTCTGGAAGTGCCTGGGAGTTTATGTCCTTCCTCCCTACCTCCTCAGACCCATGGTCCATGACTGACTTGAGGTGGCCTGGCAGCAAGTCTCCAAAAATGGTCTCCAGTGGCCACAGCCCTGATATTCCCACAACTGTGCTCCTCCCATACTCAGCCTGGGGTAGCCTAACTTTTGCATTCACCAAGAGAACGTATGTATGATGTTGTTGGGTGCCGTCGAGTTGATATCTGACTCATAGCAGCCCTACGTACAACAGACGAAACACTACTGTCATGCTTCTCTGCTGTTCACAGGGTTTTCAATGGTTGATTGTTTTTTGGGGGGAGAGTGGGTTGCCAGGTCTGCCTCCCAAGCCTATAGCACCTGGTATTCCCAGATGGTCTTCCATCCAAGGACTAACAGGGCTCGACCCTGCTTGGCTTTGGAGAGCTGACAGGATCGGATGCCACAGTGATATGGCTGCAGGCCAAGAGAAGGTAGCAGATGTGAAATTGTGCCAGTTCCAAGTCTAATCTTTAAGAAACTGGAATCTTCTGCTTCCTCCTTCTTAAGTATTTGCCCTTTGGAGCCCCAAGCTATGACGTAAGAACTCCAATAAGCCTGCACGTGAGGAACAGAGGTCCAGACACCTGTGGCCCAGCCAGGCCCAGCTTCGCCCAGGTGCCCACACATCTGCGTGCACCATCTTGGCTGTGCCAGCCCAGTTGGGCCTTGAGACAGAAGAAATACCTTGTGGAGCCAGTCAATCCACGCAATTGTGAGCATCACAGTGCCATGGTTTGAATCTGAAAGGTCCCCACGTGTTCACATGTGCAACAATTGGTCTCTAGCTGGTGGCATTATTTTGGGAGGTTCTGGAAACTTTAAGAGGTGGGACCTAGCTGAGGAAGTAGGCCACTAGGGGCAGGTCCTTGGGGCTACCTTGCCCCAGGCCCTTCCTGGTTCTCTTTCTCTCTGCTTCCTGTGCACCATGAGGTGAAGAATCTCTTCTACCACACACCCCTACCACCATGATGTTCTGCCCAAGCACATGGGCCAAATCAACCACGGAATGGACCCTCCAAAACCATGAACAAAATAAATCCTTCCTCCTTTAAGTTCTTCTCTCAGATATTTTTGTCATAGCTACACAAAAAATAGCTAATGTAGTTACGTTTCATGGTTTCAGCAATAAGAAGTCTAAATGAAGATATAAAGTTCCAGTTCCGTGGGCCTCAAAGTGGAGAGGTTCTGCAGCTTAGCTCATGCTGCAAAGCCTCTGCAGAAGTAGGCTGAGCTCGGGGCTTCACCACAGGTCACGCTCTAGCTCCTTATCCCCTTTGCTGTCCCACACCCCACACCGACTGGTCTCTCCTGCAAGAGCTCTTGAACATACCACTGGCACATGAGCCATGTCCCGGCCCTGTGTCCAAGAAAAGCTGACCTCAGACTCCCCATTTTTTTTTCTGTACTGGGGTTGAACCCCGGGCCTCGCACCTCCATGCTTTGCAAGTGCTGGACCACTGAGCTGCACCCCTAGCCCATTTCTTTTTACTTTTTGAGATAGGGTCTCACTAAATTATGCAGACTGCCTGTGGTCTCGAACTTGCCATCCTCCCACCTCTGCCTCCCGAACTGCTGGGATTACAGGAGTGCACCACCATGGCCTGGCACTGGACTCCACCTTTCTGATCTCAGTCCAACTAGAACCCCAGGGACTGGCTCCCCTCTTCTCCCTCCCTGCCCACCCTGCCCACTCCTGCATAACCAGCTTCCAGACCCGCCAGTCCATAGGCAGTTTGGGGGAAGGTGGTAAAGACACCCAGGAGGTCTCTGAAGGCAGCAGCAAGCAGCTTGTTTGCCCTGGCCAGCACCAAGTGACCCACCACAGAGGGGGGACGGTTCTGGGCCAGGCAGGCCGAGTCCAGGCCGGTGGAACATTGCAGCGGTGGAGGCGGTGGGGAGGGGGTCTTTGATCGTATCTCTGGTAGAAGGGGCTCTGTGGTCGCTCCTGCCCCCAGGAGTTCTCCCTCCGTGACCTCCCCACCGCAGCAGCTCTCAGTCCCCAGAAACCCTCCCGGAGTCTAGCAGCAAGGGTCCCCCAGCAGGTCCCACAGCTGGGTGCAGCTGGAGTCAGACAAATCAGCAGAGAAGATGCTGGGGGCTGGGGGGCCGCAGCTCAGTGGCGGACCCCCGCTCAGGGCCTCCAGCCAGTCCAAGGAATCCGTGGGGTCCCCGGGAGAAGGGGACGGGGAGTTCGTGGGGGATGGGAGCGAAGAGGAGAAGACGGAGGAGAGGCCTTCGGAGTCCCCGGACGGGGACAGCACGTCGAAAGAGCCAGGGAAGTCCAGGGGGATGGGAGGCATCGGGTCTGCGGGAGAAGAGCGGGGGTGAGCGCAGACAGCGGGGTCCGGATCCCCCACCCCCGAGGCCACAAGCTCAGCCCCTTCTCCCCAAATACCGGAGATCGGCCCCTACCATCAGGCTCCGCCTGACCCTCCAGGATGTCGTCGATGATGCCTCGGCTGGGCAGCAGCTGCAGAGGAGCAGATGCGGCGTGAACTCGGGACTGGGGCCTGAGCCCCGCAGCCCGACGCGGCCCCACCCCCTTCACCTGTGCCCTGCGGATCGCCTCCTGCAGCTCCTCCTCCAGAGTCGGGGCTGCTGGGGCCGGTGCTGAGGAAGCCAGGGCCGGAGCCGGAGCGGGAGCCGGAGCCGTCCCACGGGGATGCGCGGCCGGGGGCACCGGCAGCCTGGGAGGCGGCTGACCCGCCTTGATCTGGAACCAAGCATGGTTAAGAGTTCTTGCAGCCCCGCCCACTGGCCGTGGGCCCGCCCACTCACCTTAGTCCCGCCCACTCGCCGACCGAGGCCCCACCCCCAGTCCTGTCCCAGCCCTTCACTCAACAACCTCTCTATTAGCACTGCCCCCTATTCGTTCATTGGGTTCTCTTCCAAGCCCCGCCCCTAGCGTGTCTTAGCCACGCCTCCAGGCTCGGGGATTCTGCGCCGGGCCACGCCCCGCACCTCCCTGGCCGCGCCTTTCCCGCCGCATCCCACGCTCCCTCGCTCCCTTGGTCCCCGCGCACAGCCCCGCACCCTCACCGTGCCCTGCCGCCGGCCTCCCGGGACCCTGGGCCTGAGGCGAGGCCAGGGTGCAGCCGCCGTTTTGTCCTCCCGTCGAGGCTTCGGCCGCTCGCGGGGCGGGGCCCCGCCGCGCATGCGCTCCAGGAGCATCGACTTGGTCCCGGACACCGGGAGGCCCCGCAGGCGCAGCTGCTGGCGGAGCTCGGAGACCTGAGCAGGGGCGGGGAGAGGCGGCGCTGGGCGGGCTCGGGGGGCGCAGGCGGGGGCGGGGGCGCGACATCTGCTAACCCGGAGGGGAGGGACTGGGGCCCTGCAAAGGATGGGCCGGGGGACCCGGGTCCGGGATTTCCACGTGGCCGAGGCTGCGGGGCTGGAACCCCGCGCGCCACCAACGCAGAGGACCAGCCTGGCCAACTGCGCCCCAGTCTCACCGTCAGCTCCTCGAGCTTAAGGGTCTGAAGTTCCAGCTTGTGCGGAGGGGGCGCGGGGCTGGGGGCGCCCGGGGGGGAGGGCGCGAGGGTCGTGGGCTTCATCCTGGCGACAGTCGCGAGTGGGGAGCGCGTTAGCAGGGGTTAGAGAGAAAAGGCAGTTTGGAGTCCTCAAAGGTGGGGTCCCCGAACGTGCCAGAAAGTGCCCAGGATTCTGGGGCTCCCAGGGAGCAAACACATGGGGAGATTTCTGTGCCTGGGGGGAGCAATGGGGGTATGCATTGGAGGGAGAGGGGCCCCTGGTCTGGACTCTGCGTTTGAGGCAGGACGATGGTGGGACCTTGGTTTCAGGGCCCCTGGGGAACGGAAATGAGCGTCATACCTGGGATGTAGCTGCTGCAAGTCTGTCCCTTCCCAGGGAGGCCCCGGGGGACGCACAGCCGACCCCGCAGCCTGGGGGCCGGCCCTGGGCCCTGGCCTCGGCTCTGGGGGCATGTACTGGTGGTAGGTCAAGGTTCCCCTGGGCCTGGCCTCCCCCCAGCCTCGGGAGGTCTGGGGAGACTCCTGGAAAAGCAGGTGTGAGTCCTGTGCTTCAACCTGGTCCCCACCTTCCTGCCCCAGACCCCCGCACAACGTGTGGCATCATCGTGGCAACACCAGAAGGGCCGGGAGACTCCCAGAGGCACTTCCGCCCCTGCCAGCCGAGACTTACCTTCTTCAGGGGCCTCCAGGGACAATGTTCTGGCTCAGGGAGCAAGACCCCGGGGCCAAAGAGGAAAGGGGCCACCAAGGGCAAGGTGGGGGCTGAGCCTGGAGCTGAGACCCACGGGTCTGCATCAGGGGCTGGGGACACACAGGGAAGACTCTGAGAGGCCTGCAGACTACAAACCAGCTAAGGAGGACCGAGGCCAGACCCAGGGGGTGCAGCCGGGTGCCTGGCCTCCTGGACCTGAGGGCGGACATGCTGGAAACCCTGATTTTCACTTTCTCAAGAGAGGCAGGAATCTTGTCACCAAGGAGTGTCTTAGCACAGTATCACAGCTGTCTGGGGTTTCGATGCGATGGGGTGGAGCCTGCACTCCTGATTCTCAGGAAGAAGCTGAAAGCCACATTCTGACATTCCTGTGTGAGTGTGGAGCCTGTCTCTACCAGAGAATGGCTCCAGATCCGAGCATCCGCCCGAATGGCAGAGTTCGGAAGCGTGAATGCCCCTTGGGTGGCGTGGCGGGGAACAGACTGCTGGGGCCTTGGGAAAGGACAGGCTGGGATTTCAGGGTATCCCGGTGGGGCACAGGGACTGAGCTGGAGGAGCCAGTGAGCGACCTGGCACCGAACTCCTGGGCGTCCTAAGGGCATAGGGACCCAACCACCCCCTCCAGGGCCCACACTTACTTGGGTCCTGATTCCGCCTGTGGATCCGCAGCTGCAGGACTGTGGGAGGAGGAGGTAGGTGGGAGGGAGTGTCCAGGAGCTGCTTGGCAGGCGGTGGGAGCTGCAGTTGTTGGCGGGACACGCGTGCCCGGCCCCTTACACACCCCGCGCAGGCGGGTGGGCGGGAAGCCTGCTCCCTCTCCCGGGCCTCCCGCCTGCTCCCTGCCAGCACAGCGCCTTGGGCCAGAGCCTCTCTGGGGCTGGGAGCCAGCACGCAGGCGGGAGGCAGCCCAGCCTCGGGCTCCACCTGCCCCTTCCCAAGTCCACTTCCCTGCCCACCCAGGACAATCACCATCTTCGCAGCCCGGCCCACTTGCGCCTCTCTCTTTGCCCACACCCCCCTTTACATGCGCTGGCTCCCCTCCATGCGACCCCTGGCCCTCTGCACCATCACCCTCTGCAAACCCCCTCCTCGAAACATGCCTCTCTCTGGGTTCTCGTTTTGCACAGGTGCCACTTTTGTACGTCCCTGCCCTTTGATGGACTCTTCCTCCTTGGCACCCTCCCACCACGGCACTTCTATTGCACACACGGGATTCTGCCCTGCTCTCAGAGCAAGGATCTCCCGTTGCACATTTCTGCTTTTCTTTGCACATCTGTGTCTTTGCGCACACTCTGCTCTTCAGGTACTGCTGTCTTTGCACCCACCCGACCATGGTGGCCCACCCACGTGCACACTCCAGTGCCGGCTGCCTGCTCAGGAACTAACCCCGGGTTCTATGAACTCACACACATTCTGCCCCCTGGGACCTAAAACATGACTTACCACACTTTTTCTTTTTCTTTTTTCTTTTTCTTTTTAAAATTTGTTTTGCAGTACTGGGGTTTGAACCCAGAACCTTGCACTTGCATGCTTTGCAAGTGCTGTACCACTGAGCTGCAGCCTCGGCCCATTTTTTTTTTTTTTTTTTTTTTAACTTTTTGAGACAGGGTCTCACTAAGTGACACAGACTGTCTCTGGTCTCAAACTTGAGATCCTCCTGCCTCTGCCTCCAGAGTCGTTGGGATTAGGCCACCGCGCCCAGCTGATTTACCACACTTTCAAGGCGTCAGAGCCCCTGGTGCTCCGATACTCTCTCACCCTGGTCCCAAGGGCCCCACTCTCTGCCCCTCTCCCTCTCAAGCACCTCCGCTTGAGACCTCAGTTCCTCTGCAGTACCTGACCTGCACACCCACCCAAGCTCAGCCCCACTGCTCACCTGGCTATTGGGGCACTCCAGCGCACCTCAATGGAGCCCTGTGCCGAGGACTCCTTTATGGATGAGTGACCTTCTGCCCAGAAAATAATTGCCTCCAGGGTCACCACCCCAGGACCCTGACACCCCCCGCACACACACAGAGAAGCCTCTCACCAGATCGGAACTTGGAGCGGATGATTTGGGAGCTCTGCGAGGAAGCCACCAGGGTCATTGCCAAGGCCGAGATGGGGACCTGGACTGAGGAAAAGCTTGGGGCACCCTCGGCAGGCAGGGTCAACAGAGAGGTCAGGAGCTGCCCTAAGGCTGAACTCAGGAAAGCACTGGACCGCGTTAGGGATGGACACGGCCTGAGGTCGTGACTTTGGGATGAGGGGAAGGCAGAGTCCAGATCTTGGGTCTGAGGGAGGAGAGCTGGGTCTTCAGATCCTAGGACTGAGCGAGGAGGGTGGGACTGGATCCCCAGGTCTAAGGGAGGAGGGCAGGGCCTGGGCTCCCGGATCAGAGGGAGGAGGGCGGGGCCTGGACTCCAGGGTCAGCGGGAGGACGGCTGGGCTCTGGGCTCCAGGGTCAGAGGGAGGAGGGCGGGGCCTGGGCTCCCGGGTCACAGGGAGGAGGGCGGGGCCTCGGCTCTGGACCCCATAGTGCTAAGGGGGAGGCCGGGCCTGGAACCCCGGTGTTTGCAAGGGAAGAAGGGGCGGGGGCCTGGGCCCCTGATCAATGCAGACTGGGCTGCCAAACGGAGGGGACTGGACTACAAACGCTGGACCCAGCGGGAGAAGGGGTGAAGGGGTCCCCGGGGAATGGAAGGGCATCCGAGGAGGCAACGAGGGCGGCATGAGCGCCAGCGTCTGCGGGGCAGGGTCCCTCCGTCCATCCCGGGGCTGCTCCCCTGGAGGCCTCGGCGCCCTGTGCGGGGAGGGGGCGCGTGGGGTCCCGCAGTCCGGCCTGGCACCGCCCCGGACCTCCTCGGGGCGCGCCGGCGGCCCTGGTAGGGGCGCGCACGGCGGCCGTCGGGGTCCCCCTGCCGGCTCCTCCTCCGCCCCGGCTGCGGGGTCGGCTGTGGCCGCGGGTGGGTGGACGGACAGGAGCAGGTGCGGGGAGGGGCCGGGTGAGCAGCGGCGGCAGGTGGTCGCACCCGGGCCTGCCGCAGGTGCCACCTGTCGCCTCTTTTCCCTGTCGCAGCAGCGGGAGTCAGGTTCAGGGGGGGCCGAAGTCTGGGAAAGGGGGGTCCGAGCCAGGCTGGCGCGGGGCGGGGGCTGCAGCCGGGGTCCCAGCGGGAGCGCGGCGCGGGTGTCCCTGGGCGCGGGGATCGGTGTCCCGCGCGGGCTGTAAACACCCCGCGGACCCAGCCGGCGCCCCGGCACCTTAGCGATCGTCTCGAGCGCCTCGAGTCTTAACACGCGAGGCGCCGCCGATACCACAAACACTTTTATTGCCCCTTGGCTCTAGCGCCCCAAGCCCGCCGCCCGACTCGCCCAGCCTTTCCCGCCCGGGAATTCAAACTCCCAGCCTTCCATGCGGGAGCGCGAACTACAACTCCCGGAAAGCTCCGCGTTCCGGCGAGCGAGGGCCGGTGATTGGTCAAGGATCGCGCGCTCGCTTGCGATTGGTTCTCAAGGAGGCGGGGCCACGGGAGGCCCGTGGCGGTGATTGGCCGGCAGCTCCTGCTGCTCAAGATCCCAAAGGAGGCGGCGAAGCCTGCGCAGTTCACGGTGCAGGGCGTCATCCGTCACGGGGCCAGTGAGGCGCAGGCGTGAGCTGCCCAAGGGTAGGATGAGTGGGGGATGCGAGGAGAAGCTCTCGAAGATGTCGCCTAGGAGGCCGAAAGGGATGGAGTCAGAGTCTGAACGGGAGCCGAGGGTGGGTCGCACCCAAAGGAAGAAAAACTTCAACTCCCAGCGGCCTCTGCGGCGAGGCCCGCGCAGACGCGGCTCCCGGAGCTCAAGGGCATCATGGGAGTTGTAGTTCAGAGTGGGCGTAACCGTCGTTGCCTGGGAAACGGAGACGCAGCTGGGTTCCTGGGTGGGCGAGCAAGGGCCGAGCGCTTCGGGAGACAGGGGGCGCCGGGCCGGACCCCGTCCCGGGGGAGGTGGGCGGGGCCGCCCGGAGGAGGCTGGCAAAGGGCGAAGTGGATGCGTGCGGTCCGCTCCCAGCCCCGCCGCGCCGCGCGTGGAACCCAGCGCTGGGAGCCCTAAACCCAGCTGCAGTCCCGCCCCGGCCCCGGTCTGAGCCCCGCCTCCGCATGTCAGGTCCTGAGAAAGCAAAGGGATGGGGTCCCAAATCCCGGTTGGCAGGAGGGGCAGGGACGATGGATTCCGCGGCCTGATGCCCAGTGCCTGCGCCCTCCCTACCCTCACCTGTGTCCACGGCGTCCCGCTCCGCGGGCGGAGGATCCCAGGCGGGTGGCGGCCCGCGGCCAGGACCCAGCTGGTAGTGGCTGAGCAGGTGGTGGAGCTGAGCGGGGGTCAGGGTTGGGTAGTCAGTCCGCAGGCTGCTCCAGGAGGCCTGGGGAGGGGCAGGAGGGAAGTCTGGGGTCACTGCGGGCAGCTGGGACGCCCTAAGCAGAGGGACCTCTATGAAGGGGGTGGGCACAGGGGGCGCAGTGGCCCTGCCTGTGAGCCCAGCTCGGAGATGGAGGCAGGAGGATGGTGAGTTCCAGCATGGGATACACACCACCACTATCTCAAAATAAATAAATAGATAGCTAGATAAATAAATAAATAATAATAAATAAATAGCAGGGGTTGGGTGGGGGGTAGATAGTGGAGTCTGCGCGTGTTCCAGGACAAAGAGGGATGCTGGTCACTGAAGTGATGGGAAAGGCCTGCTCTTGGCAATTTCTAGAAATGTGATTTGCTTCAGAATAAATGATACAGGAAGTGGGTGGGGAACAAGACTGATCATTGGTTTATGTTATTGAAGCCCCTGATGTGTATCTAGAGGTCTGTTATAACTGTGGCTACTTCTTGTAACTGCTTGACGATTTCTGCCCATACCTTATGGGGAATCAGAATCATCAGTTTGCCTGGGTTCAAAATCCCAGCCTGGCTACTTACTAACCTTCTGGCAATCACTATGCCTCAGTTTCCTAATCTGTAAACTGGGAGAAAAGGACCTTTCAGGGCTGTTTTGAAAATGGGACATGGCAAGACTGTAAAGTACTCAGATCACTGCCTGCAGTTTATTAAATGGACTGTAAATATAATTTAATAAAAATAAATAAATGAAACCAAGTGACCAATCCTTCCCAATCTTGATTCCTCATCTGAAAGACTGTCAGTTAGGTACTGTCATGGGGATCTGTCAGCACTGAACCTGAAGTGCCAAGCACAGTGCCTCACAGGTAGTTTATGTTCAGTGAGTGTTTTAACCCTCACATTCCTTGGTGTCACAGCTGATGTCCTGACTCAGCATGTTTGAGAAAGGAAACCTGGAAGCTATTTTTAATCATCTCCACTGGGACTCAGGCACTGCTGAGGTTTGTCATTGTTGGTGCCGGTGTCCTAACTGTCCATGGTCACCCACACGGTGAGCTGGGGCCTAGGATGACATGGGATCCCAGGAGAGCCCCCAGGATGAGCTGAATACAGATGGTGGCTGAGTGGGGTTGAGGAGTCAGAGGTCAGGCGGAGCTGACCAGGAGTCACCTTGAGCAGGGAGGTGCGGGGCACGCAGAGCAGGTTCACGGCGACGGAGAGCTTCCGGAAGAACTCGGTGGCAATGTCGCCCAGCCCAGCCCCCTGCAGCCAGTCCAAGACAACGTCCAGGTTGGTCTGGATTTGGACAGCTCGGGACCACTGATAGAAAGGTCGGCTCTGACCTGTGACAGGAGGGGATGAGGGGCAGTGCTGGGTGAGGACTGTCTTCCTCCAGACCGTTCCTGTCCCGGAACTCGGGGCCTGCAGCCTGCTCTGCAGAACACCCGGAGCCGAGGCCCAAACTCCTGGAGCGTCTCCTTGGACACAGCTCCAGACGCGCCCATCTGCCTCCCTGTCGCCTCCCAGCCCAACCCTCACCTCGTTCCATCAACGAGTTGAGAAGGGACGCATTGGAGAAGAAGAATAAGTAGCCAAAGGTCTGAGACACGAGGTCTGGGTGCAGCTCGCACTGGCTGGTCAGCTCCAGGGCAGCCTGGAACACGCCCAGGGTGGGCTTCAGCCCCGGAGGCATAGCCTCCAGCTCCGCCCCAGGCCTCGGCAGCTCTGCCCCACCTGCGAAGGGGTTGCTGTCCAGGAGAGCAGGCAGAGTTGAATACAGAGTCTGAGGAAAGAGAGGCAAAGTCACGACTGGACCATAGTCCCTGGGAGCTTCAGGGCGGTAGAAGCCTCTGGGAGCTGCAGGCTATTCTACCTTCCCTACCCCAAGGGGCTTTGTGGGCAAGGCCCTATTTTGTAGATAGATTTATAGCACTTATGAGGCCTGGAGCAACTCAAGTCATAAGGCTTTCTACAAGTCTCTTGGGTATTTTGGTTTGGTTTGGTTTTGGCTTTTTGAGACAGGGTCTTGCTGTATAGCCCGGGCTGGTCTAGAACTTTCTATGTAGACCAGGCTACCCTTGAACTCATGTGGGTCCTCCTGAGGCCGGGGACATGGGAACAGAACACAGCCTTCACTCCAGGGTCTGGTTTAAGTCTTACCAGCTGAGAGTAAGGAATTTCAACACAATAATTGTGGAAACCGCTGAAAAGACTGCCTGAATAGAGACATTATTTTAAGAGACATTTCCAGTGAAGATGTTAAAATAGCAAAAAGCCATGCTTAGGGTCAAAATATATATGTCCTTTGAGTTTAACCATATTTTCTCCTCTGTAATCCCATACTACCTGCAGCTGTACCACTGTGACATCTGATCCCATTATATCTCAGAAGCTAAACAGGGTTGGGCCTGGTTAGTACTTGGATGGGAGACTGCCTGGGAACACCAGGTACTGTAGGCTTGGGAGAAGGACCCAGCAACCCACTCCCAAAAAACAATCTGCCATTGGAAACCCTATGAATAGCAGAGAAGCACTGACAACACTGTTTTGCCTGTTGTATGTAGGTCAATACATGTTCAACTTCAGATACCAACTTCAGATACCAACTTTAGGGCACCTAACAACAATCCCATGCTTCTCTGAGACTCTCACAAACAAGATTATGGACCATGTTCACATCTTAATAGCACTCTTTCCTTATCTATAATCCTATATGATGCATCTCCTGGACCACCTAATAGACTCATTTTGCTAAAGAGAAGTTCCTTAGATAGAAAGTCTACCAAAACATTTCTAATCTTTCAAATCCTCTAAACAATGGAATTTATTACTTTGACCTATGTTGGTCTATGTTTCCATCTTACTGGCACTTCGTTCTCATCTCTAAACCTAAATAGTGCCCCTTGTAAAGCCACCTTACAATTTCACTTACAAAAGAGGAAATACTTTAAGATAGACTAGGTAAACCAGCTCATTGGTTATTGTATTTTGGCCACAAAATCATATATACAGCTATTGTTCAGACATTTAAACGTGACTTTCTCTTTCTTGAGAAGCCCACATCCATGTCTTGGAGAAGTACTATTATTCTCTTCCTTTTATTTTTTCATTTTGAATAAAGGTCTCACTAAGTTATGCAGGCTGCCTCTGGCCTTGAACCTGTGTTTCCCCTGGCTCTGTCTCCCAAGTCCCTGGGATCACAGACCTGGGATTACAGGTGGTGCTGCTGTGACCAGCCTGTTATTCTTTTCTTAAACATCTCCTTTTTTCTCTCTGAATGACCACACTAAAGCACGGACTGTTTCTTATTCCTTATTAATAAACTCACTAACTTGGCTTCACTCTGACCCATCCTGAAATTCTTTTCTGTAACAGAGCCGGGACCTAGGGGAGAGGGGGTCTCCTCAAGGTACAGGCAGCAGCACTGGGCTGCAACCCCCAACGACCACTGATACTCCTGACTCAGTCTCCTAAGTGCTGGGACTTGTGGTTCTGAGCAGACACAGGTCAAGGAGGACACAGGATACTGGACAAAGAGCCCTTCTTCAGTCAAACAAGTATTTTTTCCAGAATTCCCAAAGGGAAGAAAAAGAATGGAGCGTCAGGAAGTGGGGTGGGTGGCAGTCAGCCAGGAGACCGTGTGACCAGGCCAAGGACAGGAAATGAGGTCAGAGACAGAAGAAATAAAACCACGCTTGGCAAGGATGTACGGGAAGTCGAGCCTGGGACGAAAGGGCTGCACAATCAAGGCTGCTGAGGAGCTCAGAGACTATCTGTGCAAAAGACCCCTCTTACTTGGCAGGCAGAGGATCCTACCCTATTCCGTACGCCAAAGACCCCAAGTAGTCCAATAAGCAATACTAGGGTCAACATTGTTGGGGTCGAGCCCTGCAGGAAGGGCACTAAGGGCGAAAAAGAGATGTGGCTCAGAAAAAGGAGTGAGTTCAGAGCTACAGGAAGTGAGGTGAGCAAACACAGGAAGTGAGCCCCGATTAGACAGGACACGGGTTTAAACGACAATGCCCAGCATTATTTGATCTATCTAGTGATCTACCAATCAAAACCGCCGGCTTAGAAAACGGGAACTTGGGAAAAGAGTAAGGGTGATACAGCCAGGTAGTAAAGTCAACCTATCAAAAGAGGATGATTGCCAAGCCACGAAAGGAAGCCAGAGAAGCAGGAAGTGATTCAAGCTCAAACAAGAAGTGGTATCACAACAGCGAATAACTGGGGTGACATGGGAAATGATATCACAGGAGGAGGAAATTTTGAGGCAGTTGAAAGGTGACACTGGAGCAACACAATGCCGCTTAAACAGAAAGTGATATTGAACAGGAAGCGGGGGCAGGCGCACCTTAGTGAGGTAGTAGACAGACTGCTGGAAGGTGCACATGATGACCTCGTCCAGGAGGGCCATTGCCTCATCGCACAATTCCAGGTCATTGCAGAGCTGTGGGTCTGAGGACAGGCCTGGGGGTGAGAGGGAGAACCAGAGGCTGGCAGCCGGGAGCCCAGGGTCCAGGTTCAGGGAGGGGCTGGGACCTGGACAGGCCCGGGTGTGGATCGGAGCTCACCTTCCTGGTCAGCCTCCTTCTCCATGTCCAGCACCTTCTCCTGCACGAAGCTCAGCAGCTCCGTGGTGTTGGCCATCCACAGCATGAGCGGCCGCAGCTCCGCAGACACGGCCTCGGGAGTCAGGGGCACCTCAGGGACTCCCTCGGGGTGGCTGAAGGGAGAAACAGGCGCCCGTGATCTCTGCGCACCTCCATTATGGTGTCTAAACCCCACAACCTGGGTTTAACCAGGGGACCTGGCCAAGCCCCATTTCACAGCAGGAAGAGCTGGATCCCAAGTCGGCCAGGGAGGCGCCCGGGCACCACACTAACTGCAGAGATGCCTGCGACTCCCACCCTGCGCGCCTCCCATCTTCCTGCCCAGACGACTCTTACTTCTCTGGCTGCCGGTCTCCAATTTCCTTAATCTTCTCCTGTGGAAGAGTAAGAGCAGAATCAAGGGGAGGGGCCCCGGGCAAGGGGCTCAGAAGTTAACACTTGTTTCTCCAGAAGCGCCTTCCCAGACTTCCCACTTTTCAGATGCACACTCATTCCCAAGCTTCGGAATGCTTTCTCCCTTTCCTCGCCTCTGGAAACACAGCCCTGCCATCCCTGGTGGCCTCTTCCCCTCAGGATCCCTTCGCCTCAAATGCAATTTTGCTTCCCCCCAAGAAACTCCCTAAGCCTAAGGAGGCCCTGGCTCAGCAGGCTGGACCCCCGCCCCCGCCCCACAGGTCTCTCGAGGGCACTTGCAGCAGGCCGACTCCCTTCCTGCCCAGAGGGCTGCCCAGCTCTCTCCTCACCATGGTATCTCCCAGCTTCCCAGCCAGCGGGACCCCCATTTCCCGGAATGGTTTCTCCCACGGCCCCGGCGTTCCAAAGGTGAGCGAAGCCCTCCCTCCGCCACCGTGGCTGAGCCAGCGGCTCCCGGCCTCCCGGGGGGCCCCCCAGCCCGCAGCCCGAGCCCCTCCCAGGGCGCCATGGGAGAGGTAGTTTCTTCCCGCCCGGGTCGGAAGCGGGGGTCGGCGGTGGCGCGGGGCGGGGACTGCGGGGAGGAGCCGGGGGGCGCTCACCCAGACGGCCTCCTTGACGAGCCGGGCCAGGCGGCCCAGCAGGCGCGGCAGGTGGCCGAGCTCCAGCTCGCGGGCCGAGTGCTGCACGCACAGCGCGAGCAGCGTGGCGGGGCCGAGCGGCGGCAGGGCCCCCGCGCCCGAGGCCGCGGCGCGCACGATCTCGCCCAGCAGCGCCTCCTCCTCGCGCGGGCGGAAGCGCAGGACCGGCTCGCGGCCGTCCAGGTAGGCGGCCAGCGCCTCGCCGCGCTCCTGCAGGCCGCGGCCGCACAGGCGGCAGGAGAAGGCCCAGCCGGGGCCGGGCGGCGCGGCGCCGGGCCGGGCGGGCAGCCAGGGCGGCCGCGCGGGCCCCGCGCACCCGGCGCGGGGGTCCTTGTACAGGAACAAGAAGTGCTCGCCCAGCCCCAGGAGGTCGCCGGGGCGCAGCTCGGCCTCGCGCAGCAGGAGGCAGCCGTTGTGCGTCACCGGGGCGCCCCGGGCTGGGCGCACCACCGCGGGGGGCTCCGGGCCCGCGCGCACCGTGCAGTGGCGCGGCAGGATGTCGGGGGCGTTGAGGAAGGTGTCGACGTAGGGGCTCGGGGAGCCGCCGCGGGACGACGAGGCCCCGCCCCGGCCGAACACGTGCTGCTCGCGGGTCATCACGTACACCACGAAGGCCTGGAGGGGAAGGGAGGCAGCGCTGAGCGCCGCGCGCCCGCGCCCCCGGGGAGCCGGGCCGCCCGCGGCGACGCGCGCAACGCCACCTCGGAGCGCGCGCCGCCGGGAGATCTGGGGCCCCAGCGGACTCCCCAGGTGCCCCACCTCGGATGAAGGCACTCCTTGAGGCACGCTCTGCGGGAGGGCTCCCGCACCACGCATCCCCAAGACGCGGGCTTACATGCAGACCCTTCCTGGACGTGGACCCTGCCATGTCACTCTCAAAGAACAGGTGCTTCCACCGAGATCTTTCTCCAGCCGACTCACCCACCGCCTCAGCCCCTCCCCTCCCACAGCGGACCCTCCCGTAACACCCAGGCCGAGGGACACTGCTTCCAAGAACAAGGACCTAACTACAGTGGACTGTCCCTCCGACCTTTTCCAAGGAAAACTTGCTCCGCGTCCCACCCCCAGGCCTCGCTTGTTCACCGTTCTACTCTTGGGATGGAGGCTTCCGAATACCCGCCTCCCTGTCCAATGACAGCTTCTCTCCACGTTCCAAAACGAGGAATTGACCCCCTCTGAGCAAAGATTCCTTCCATGATCTCAACTGCATTGACCTACACTCCCAGAAAAGACGCCCTTTCTGCAGTGGACTCTCGTTCATTCCTATCCCAAGATGAACTCATGCCAAGCAAACTCCTACCATGGACTGACCTCTGACCCCTACGCCCATGCTGGAGGATTGCAGAGACCACCCCCCATCCATCAGCGGAGGCTCTCACTATTGCCCTCCCCCGGTGGACAGCCCACAGAGACCTCCACAGAGCGGGCTCTTCTGCACTCCACTCATAAAGACGCCTCACAGAGGTTCCCCTTTGTACAGTGTCCCCTGCCATCCACCCTGGGGAGAGATGCACTTCACAAGACCCCTTCCTAAAGGCGGACTCTCGCTCCATCCTGTGAAGATGAAAGCACCGTCGGACCCCTTCCTAAAATAAACTCTACAGCACTCGGGTTCTCCTGCTGACATCTCAAAATGCGAAACCCATAGAACTCTCAGTACCACCAGCATCCGTGAGTGTGTCCAATGGCTTCAGGATAAACCGTCACCCGTCCCCTTGTGAATGTTCCCTTGCTGTGCTGGAGATCAAACCTAGGGCCCCTGAGCCACATCGCCAGCCCTAAACCATTACCTTATACGAATGGATTCGTCCACACAACCCCACCAAGAAAACATGGACCTATCCAGAACAAGATTCCAGGCACCGAGGATTTCTCTGACCCATGCATGTGGACTCCACCCGGAGAGAGGGATCTGCAGCCTGCAGTGGACTCTCGAGTCAGACACCGCTTTCCACTAGCACTGAATGAAAAGAGCTGTTCCCTGTTTGTCCTCGAGTGCAGTCTTTGTGAGCCACCCACCCTCCACCCCCTCTGCTCTACCCATGCTATTCTTGCTATAGAACTTTACGGGGACCCCCAGAGTACTGAAGCTCGTGTGGGCGCACAGGTAGCAGAGGCAGCACTCACCTGAGCATCCTGGTAGCCTTGAAGCAGCAGGAAGTAGGGGTGGTTGCTGGGGGGCTGGATGAGGCACTGAGTCAACTGATCAAAGTCCCCGGGGTCTGCAGGTCCGCTCTGGGCATCGGCTGCCCCTGGGGCCATGCTTAGCGCCTGCTGCCTGCGCTCCTGCTGCCGCCGCCGGCGGCCCTGTAGGCTAAGCTCCGACACGCTGCGCCGCAGGGACAAATTTTCCGAGCGCTCCTTGCCTCCGGATCCAGCGGGGGGCCCTGATGCAGACCCTGGACCAGGACTGGCCAGAGCCGCCCCGCCGGACGCTGCCCGGGAGCGGTTCTTCTGCGGCCGCCACGAGGGGGCGCCCGTGCCTGCGGAGAAGAGAGAGGCTGAGCCAGGAAAGAGAGGAAAGACGCAGAGCTTCGGGAGACACAGGTGAGGCTGCTTCCCACACTTAGGCTTTTGCAGTTGCTGTTCCCAGTGCCTGGAATACACTTCCCTGACTCCTACTACCTTGCGGTTTTCAGTTCAATTTTTTTTTGTTGTTACTGGGAATTGAACCCAGGGCTTGTACATGCTGCCCAAGCCCTCTACCACTGAGCTACATCCCCCAGCCCAGAAAGTCATTCTTTTAACGAGCATGTATTGAGAACCACTATGTGCTGGGGACAGGTCTAGGCACTGAGTGACAGCGAAGACTCTGTGCTCAAGGAGATAGAAACAACCTCCCCCCGAATGCTGGTCCCTGGCAGTCCTAGCTGAAGCCGGCATCTGCACCACAGGGCATGATGGGCTTTGTCTGGAACCGGCCACAGGCCCTGGCACATAATACGCACCCAGTGGAAATGAGCTTAATTAATAAACGGATGGGTTTCCCACTAAACTTGTGATATCTGGGAAGGTGGGAACCTCATCTGACTATGGCCCCTTTTATTCCCCAGGGCTTGCTCAGTGAATGCTCTTTAGGGAAAAAAGGAAGAAAAAGATATTTATAATCTCCATTCTTTATTAAGCACCTATTACGTGCTTAATAAGTCCCTTATGTGCATTATCTCGTTGAATGATCGCCTAGAATTTTGAGATTAGTAGGCAAAAAATGATTGGAAGCCACGCCTGAGTTCACAGCCCATCAGTTTAAAAACTACCACATTTTTTGTCCCAGACGGAGACGGAGGAACAGAAAATCAGTTAGAAGGCTCCCTAAGCAGCCCAGCCCTCTGGGCACCAGGCCCCAGCCCTGCCAGGCTCCATCCCGCCCTTGCTATTTGATCTTGGACACCATTTCTTGTTCCGGGTCCCGGTATACCATAGCCTTCCGTATCCTACTGCTACCTCTTCCTCTAACCCCTTTCCGCACTCCCTCACTTGGCATCCAATGCCATCTAAGGCCACCCGACCCAAGGCCCACCCCCTCTGAGGCCCCGCCCACTCAGGCCTTCTGGGAGCCGCCCCTAGGCTCCACCCACATAGGTCCAGCCCTTCAAGAACTTCCTCAACCTCACTCTCTGCTGCGTCCTGCCACCACAGAGACCCACACCCAAGGTGCCACCGCACCACCGAGCCCTGCACCTTGGGCAGCAGGTACTCTTCCTCTCCGCCCCGAGATCACAGGACCCACCCTTTGGTTCTGCGCACCCCTGAAGGACATCGTCCCTCCCGTTCCTCCAGTCTAGTTTCTATTTCCCTCCAGCACTCAGGCCGAATCATCATCCTGTCCACCCGGTTCCCAGACCTCACAAACACTCCCGAGGACCCACTATTCTTCAGGCCCCGGTGCATATTCCGCCTCCTCCAAGGCGGCCTGAACTGGCTTCTAAATGCCTGCCCCAGATGTCTGCCACACTTCCAGCTACCGCCACCATCAGGCCGTGCCCCAACGTCCCTAACCTCACTCAAATCTCACCAACAGGCCCCGCCCTCAGACCCCGCTCCAGCCACGCCCACAGGACAGACTCCCCGCCGTGCCCCCGCTCCACCCTCCACCTGACTGACCTCTGTCAGGGCCGCCCAGACTTCCTCCAGTGGGCCCAGCCCCTAGACCGAGGTTTGTTACAAGCCCGGCACGGATAGAGCTGCGCCCCAGGTCTGGGCGCATCCCGCATTCCTGTCCCCGCCCTTCTCACTCTAGGGCCCGCCCCACCGGAGCCCCGCCCCAAGTATCCGCCCACCCTGCACTCCTGACCCCGCCCTCCTCATTGCAGGACCCGCTCCACCAGAGCTCCGCCCTCAAAGGCCCCGCCCACCTCACACTCCTGACCCCGCCCTTCTCACTGTAGGACCCGCCCACCGGAGCGCCACCCTAAGTTCCCGCCCACCAGAGTTCCGCCCCCGAGCCCCGCCCACCCCGCACTCCGGGCCCCGCCCCCTCTCCCTGGAGGTCCCGCCCTCCCTCCCTGAGGGCCCCGCCCCCGGCGCCCGGCCCGCGGCTCACCGTCGCTGTCCGCCGCCCCGAAGGCCTCCTGCTCCAGGCGCCGAGCCTCCTCGCGGCCGCGCAGCTCAAAGCGCCGCGCCCAGCCGGGCCGCGCCCGCCACAGCTCCTGCACCAGCAGGGGGCGCTCGGAGTCGCCGAGCACGCGCAGGTGCTCCGCCCGCCACTCGCCGGTGCCCACGCCGGCCGCAGCGGGCCGGCCCAGCGCGTCGCACAGGGCGAAGGCGTCCACGCAGCTGCTGTCGCCGGGGCCGCTGCCGGGGCTGCTGGCCAGCCCGTAGCGCTCCAGCGCCTCAGCCACCAGCTCGCGCGCCGTGGAGCGCGCCGTGGCCAGCACGCTCTTGTAGTTGGCGCCCGAGGCCAGGCCCGCGCCGAAGATCTTCAGGACTCCCGGGGGCGCCGTGGCGCGGGTGGCCAGAGGGGGCTCGGGGGCCACGCCCGCCGCCAGCTCGGGCAGCTTCTTCTCGCTGGCCCAGCGCTGCGCGCCCCCGGGACTCCCGGGGCCTCCCGCGCCGCCGGCCCCCGTGTTCCCGGTCCCCGAGCCCCGGAAGAGCTGTGAGATGCGCTTGGCGCGGCTCCCCGAAGCTCCCCCGGCCGCCTTCACCGCGCCCACCCGCCGCAGCTCCACATGCGGCGGGGGCGGGGGCAGCGGCTCGCTGCTGCGGCTCCCCGTGTCGGAAGACGAAGACCTGGGAGCCAGCGGGGGAACAGAGCCGGGGCGGGGGGAAAAGACACGCAGAGTGGGCAGTGGAGACAGAGGAAGATGGGGGTGCACAAAGACCCAGAGAGGGTCAGGGACCCAGAGAGAGAAGGGAGCAGAGGAGGACAGAAAGGCCAGGGATGGCGGGATGGACGGCGAAGGTGGGGGCAGGAGACCGGAGGCAGGGAAAGAGGGAGGGAAAATAAATTACTAAAGGCGAGTCCCACCGAAGGAAATTCCAAGGTGAGCAGGCAGGCAGGAAGGAAGGTGAGGCCAGCCCCTGACCCTCTGCGTCCTGTGTCCTAGCTGGTGCCCACTGGGCCTCACCCCACCTCCTGGCCCAGCGTTTCCCCCCCGTTGTACCCTGAGGTCACTGTGCCCTCTGACTCCCCCAGACCCATCTCCTGGCTCACTCAGGACGGGGGTCAAAGCCAGCCCTTTCAGGTTCCCCGGGATGACCCAATGCGGTGACCGGGTCATAGACCCGGGCAGATGAGAGCCGGGGGGGGGGGCAGGGGTAGGCATTCCGCGGCCTGGCCACTCACTTGACGGAGGCAGCGCTCGGCCAGCGCCGCCCCAGCTTGGCCAGCTGCTTCCGGGGGGAGTTGATCCACAGGCCCACGGGGAGGTGCAGCTTCCCGAAGCGGGGGCTCCCGCCCTCCTTTCGTTCGCCAGATAGCATGGCCCTAAGAGAGAGTGAGTGGGCAAGGCCCCAATTCGTGGGCACTAGGGGTGGGGTAGTGTGGAGGGGGAGCTGGATTCGAGTCCAGGTGGGGGGTGCTGGGCTCAACAGTCTGGGCAGAGGAGAGGGACTGGGTCCTGGACTCCTAGGGCCTGGGGACAAGGCATGGCTGCGGACTGACTCCTGGGCCCCCAACTCTTACCCTGCTTCGGGTCTGGCAGCACCCGGAGGCCCTGGCTCCGCCGGCCGCCGTTAGCTCCCGATCCTTCTGCTCTGGTAAAGACTGCCTCTGCCCCAGCTCCCAGCACTGGGTGGGGGACAGGAAAAGGCGAGAGGAAACCCGGCAGGAAGAGCGGGGAGGGGGCGTCCTGTGAGGACACTGGGCCTGGGGGAGGAGAGCGCCAGGGCTGGCCCTGCCCTCGTCCTGGATTCTGGAGTCACATCACCATCCATTGGTCCCCTCTGCCAGGACCCAGGGGTCTCAGGGCCCAGCCCCTCCTCCCTGGGACGGGAGCCCATCCTCAGACCTCTCCTCTCAGGGAGCCAGAAGTTGGGACCAGGCTGTAGGAGCGACTCAGAGGCTTAGAAAAGACAAATCTTTATTAAGTCTCCGAGTCCGGGGAGTCCAGGACCTGCTCCTCGGGCTGCTCAGCAGTTCTATGGCCAACGTCCGGGGGTGAAGACTTTGATTCTGCCCTCGACTTTTTCCAGTAAAACAGCCTGGGGGAGAGCAGGGTGGGCGGCGCGAATGTCACAGCCGTGTTAGGCAGTGGTTGAGTACCCCCAACCCTCCAGATCTGACGTTATTCTGGCAACCATCCAAGCCCCGCCCTCCCAGGGAGGCCCCTGTCCCCAAAGGAGGGCTCTCGGGGGCTCCTTGGCCTTCCCTCTCCCACTCCGTCCTCCCCCACCCCCAGCCCTGTCGGGTAGCTCACGAGGCAGCCAGGCCAGCCACCGGGATTACAGAGCCACAGAGCAGCAGCCCGAGGAGGAGGCCCCTCAGCCTGCTCGCGGGCTGCGGAGTCAGCAGGGTCGTGGTGGTGGACGAGGACTCTGGGAGCTCTGGGGTGACCTCGCCCAGGTCCTCCTCACCCTGGGTTTCAATGTTCGGTGGCAGTTCCTCCTCCTCGGCCCTTGGGGGCAGCACTGATGGAGGAAGAGCAAAAGGCAGCCATGGCAGGGGCCCAAAGCCACACTTGGTCAGGAAGCCACGCCCATAGCTGAGGCCACGCCCCCGAAGCGTCCCAGATCCTGGGTCCCAGAACCCTGCAACTCAAACTCGGGGCTCTAAGTCACACTTGGTCAGGAAGCCACGCCCCATAGCCGAGGCCATGCCCACGAAGCGTCCCAGAACACCCCCCCCCCCCGCCACCGTCCTAACACTCTGGCACTGACCTGTGACGTGGAAATGGATGATGGTGGCCGGGATGGAGCTGACGCTGCCCAGCTCACAGCGGTAGTTGCCCGCAAACTCTGGGCCCGCTAGGGGCTTGGTCAGGAGGGCCTCCTTCCCCTTGGACACCAAGGTCTCAGAACTGTTCTCCCAAACCTAGACCCAAGCTCAAGGGGTCACAAAGGGGCTGGGGGACCACCGGGGCGAGAAGCGCGGGAGACGGAGTACAGTGTGTCCCTGGTCAGGGCACAAGGTCTCTGGGGACCAGGAGAGCCACACCTACTAGGTCATGGGTCAGGAGGGGCGGGTGGACCCAGAGGCCAGGGCTGGTGCAGTCCTGATGGACCTGGGCTGGAGGGTTAATGGGGTCGGAGGGTCCCACCCTGTAAAAACTGTAGTCGGTGAGCCCTTGGGAGGCGTGGTGCCAGCTGAGCTGGCAGTCCAGGACCAAGTCTTCCATCTGATGGACGCTCACTTTGACTTCTGAGGACAGGGGTGGCTGTGAGACGCTGGCTGGCTTGGGCCCGGCCTTCCCCACCTGCATCTCACTGGACCACCCCTCCGGCTCCCTGCCCGGCCCCCTCCTGCTGGGTCTGGCTCTCACCCCCACAGTCATAGGACCTTCGACAGGCGTGCACCTCCTTCTCACATCGATTGCACCAGATCAGAGTCTGGAACATCGTGCCTGAAAAGGCGAGGGCGGGGCTGAAAGACGGAGAAGGCCAAGGATGGGGAGGCTTTGGGCACCCAATCCCTGGGGGGGTCTGCCCCCCACCGAGGCTCAGCAAAGACTGCAGATAGAACGTGACCCACTAACCAGGAAATCCAATGGGGAGAAAGAGCACGGGAGACCCAGGTGCCTCTCAGATGGAGAACGAAAAAAACACCCACATCCAGAAAAGGGAAGGGAGAGGCGGGGTGCCCACGGGCAGGGAGAAGGGGCAGAGGGCCGGGTCCCACTGTCTGGACTCACCACACGTGTTGGGACAATAAACTGCCTCAGAAGGGAGAAGGAGGGAGCGAGGGAGAGAGAGAAGAGAATCAGATTTCTGAATTAGCAGGCGAGGGCTCGGGGGAGTGCAGCTGGGAGGGGAGGACCTGAGAGGCCAGCAGAGGAGGGGTTGAGGAAGCAGAGGGGCTGTGCTCACAGAAGCAAGCAGGCTGGGGCCCCGGACTTCCAGCTCCCCTCACCTTCTTTTTGGAACCGAGCGGCAGACTTGGCAAAGCTGTCCTTTTGCAGGTGGATCATCCAGAACAGCTCCTTGACGAAGAGCTCTCCTGGGAGGAATAGCATGGTGCGCAGTGGCCCCCACCCAGGTGTGAGGTACGGGAGGTCTCTGGCACCTACCTCCCTCCTTCCCTCCCTCCCTTTCTTCCCTTCTCTTCTCTTTTCTCTTTTTCAGATGGCGTCTCGCTATATTGCCCAGGCTGGCCTTGAACTCTCTGGCTTAAGCAGTCCTCCCTCTGCAGCCTCCACGTCGCTGGGAGCGCAGCAGGCGCCGCCATGCCAGTGGGCATGGTCCACTCCCTGGCCTTCTCAGGGAAGGGCGCTGAGATCAGGAAACTAACTTCCTAGGGCCGCCCGGCAGGGCACAGGCATCCATTAGTCCGGTCTTCACAGTGGAGGGAGCGCACTGGCATGGTGTCTCCATTTTAGAGCCAAGGAGGCTGCCAAGGCCCTCGTTCAAGGCCACGTGACTAGGACGTGGCAGAGCCAGAATTTCAACCCCGGCTGTGCGGCTGCAGGGACAGGTACCTGACCACCAGACTGGGCAGCCCCAGCAGTCGCTTCCCTAAGACTCGGGACCCCCACCCCTTCGGCACGTGTACCTTTCACATCACTGTCTGTGATGCGCTTCAAATCCTTCAGAAAACTCCAGGATGCCCGTTCCAGTGTGTCCTCGTCTGGGGGGGCAAGCAGAACCCCGGATCCCAGTCTTTGTGTCTCATTGCGGCCCCATGCAAAGTACAGCTGGCCCCATGCAAACTACAATACCCATCATGAGGCTGCTGGGCGAGGACAGGCCTCGTTAAGGGACCAGGCACCCCTTGCCTTCTGGGAGTTGTAGCTCTATTACACAATATTTCAGGACAAGGGGTAGAGAGACAGTGTTTGCTAGCTCTGGGGGACCCTGGAATGTGCACCCCGGCCTTTTCCTTTCCCTGACTCAGGAGACTTGTCCCCAGCCCAGTCCTATCCCCAGGACCTGGGCGTTGCGGGTTCGCCCACCCTTACCAACAGCCCCCATAAAGGTGGTCTCTTCCAGCTGCAGGTCGTTGAAATCCTTGACCGCCTGCTGCACCCTTTTCATCACGTTGGTGTGATACTGGGCGTCCAGGTGGTCAGGCAGGTAATCTTGCTCCAAGGATTTTATGGCTGCCCCGACCGATGGTTCACATATGATGCAGCATCTCGCAGGAAGCAGGCCGTCAGCCAGCGCCGCCAACAAGAGGGCAAAGCAAGGACCCATTAGCCAGAGCACGCGCTGTGTGGCCACTGCAGGGAGGGTCCTCTCACCCTGAGCCAAGAATGAGGGGACGCTGAATGGAGAGAAGCCCAAGCCCGTTACAGAGAACCCCGCGGAGCCTCCTATCCACAAGGTCCCCAAACTGCGGAACATGGGTCTTGAGAAATCCCCAAATAAAGACACATTCTTCATCAAATGCCTGATGTGTGAAACTTAATCCCAAATCTAGGGGACCCCAGATTAAAAGTCATCATTGTGTCCTGAGAGATCAGCAAGCCCTTCTTTTTAGACCTTCAACCTTTGGGCTTGAACCCAAGGCCTGGCACATGCTTCACAAGTTCAGCCAGCTGCTTTTTTTTTTTTTTTTTTTTTTTTTTTTTGGTACTGGGGGTTGAACCCAGGGCCTCGCGCCTGCATGCTCTGCAAGTGATGGACCACTGAGCTGCACCCCCAGCCCATTTTTTTATTTTTGAGACAGGGGCTCGCTAAATTACGCAGACTGCCTCTAGTCTCGACCTTGCGATCCTCCTGCCTCTGCCTCCCGAGCCGCTGGGATGACAGGCATGCGCCACTGCGGCCGGCTCCGGGTTCAGCAAGCTATTAAAACCAGTCTCCAGTACCCTGGACCCCAGACCTCCTACTCCATGCAGACTTCCTAAATTCCCAATCTATGGGCTCCCCACTCTCCCAAACTGATGGATCCTGAACTCCAAACATCAGATCGATCATTCTCAAAACCCCAAAACCTGGAGCTGAAAACTCAGTCCTAACCAAGTAAACCATCCAACGTGGATGTTATCAGACTCAAAACCAAAACACGCTCCACATCTCTTAACGGGGGGCAACAACCTGAAGCAAAGCTCTAAGTCATCCTCCAGTCCCTCGGGGACCTTGTCCACCCTTCCCCAAGACCAAGACCCCTAACTCGCTGGGCGCATCCTTCGCAGTTCACTGAGCCCTGATGCACCTTAAGGGCGGGCAAGCCTAACCAGCCGCTGTCCCAGCCGGGTCCCTGACTTGTGCCTCAAACGCCAGGGTTGGCTGAGCTCAGTCCAGGCTCTGAGGGCTCCTGAGCAGGAAGCCCGGGCCACGTCCTTCTGTTCGAATATTTCCGATCTTAGAATATTAAGGTTTTGGTTGGAGGCTAGGGAAAGGGTGGATGCGTGGAACCGGGCACTTTCGACCGCGGTCAGAGCCACGGACCGTCCCCTCTCCGCGCGAACCTCCCGCTGCCGCCCGCTCCAGCTCCCCACGTGGGAGCCGGGTTCCGGAGCTATTTCCTAGGGCTTCCCTTGGCCCCGCCCAGAATCCCAACTCTGAGTCTAATTGGACCACAACAAAGGAGGCCCGTGACGTGACAGAGGCGGTCACCTTCGCCTAGAACTTGGCCCCGGCCTGCCCGAGCTGCCAGTGCCGGGGAACCGGCTTCGGGGCTCCTGCGCGCTCCGCACCCTCGGCCCCGGACCCAGGCTTCCCGCCGGTCGCCGCTGTTTGAGGTCCGGGAGCCCCGCCGCGAAGATGCGGGGGCGGGGGGCGGAGTTTTAGTGTGGGACTACGACTCCCAGGATGCCCCGGAGTCTCCTCTGTCTGTCTGTCTCTGTCTTTCTCTGTCTCCCAGGATGCCCCGAAGTCTCCTCTCTCTGTCTATTTCTCTGTCTGTCTCTGACTCCCAGAATGCCCTGAAGTCTCCTCTCTCTGTCTAGAGTGCGCCCCCTCCCTCCCCCCCCCTCTCTCTCTCTCTCTCTCTCTCTCTCTCTCTCTCTCTCTCTCTCTCTCTCGTGTCTCTGACTCCCAGAATGCTCCTAAGTCTCTTCTCTGCTCCTCTGTCTCTCTCTGACTCCCAGAATGCTCCGAAGTCTCCTCTCTGTCTAGAGCTCTGTCTCTCTGTGTCTCTCTCTGACTCCCAGAATGCCCTGAAATCTCTCTCTGTCTAGAGCGCTTTCTCCCTCAGTCTCTCTCTCTGATTCCCAGAATGCGCTGAAGTCTCCTCTCTCTGTCTCTGTGTGTGTGTGTGTGTGTGTCTGATTCCCAGATTGCTCTGAAGTCAGCCTCTCTCTCTCTCTCCTTCTCTCTCTCCTCCCCTGCTGCCAGCCCTGTGTCTTTATGGAAGTGTAGCTCAGTGATGATACCCGGCTAACTCGCTCCTCCTCTCTCCCCGGTGTGTGGAAGCTGAATGCCACGCCCCGCAATGAAAAGAAAGGCTTGGGGGCCGACCCTGAGGGTTCCAGAAGAAGGCTCTGAGGCCTTGGGCGTTTGGCCTCTTTCCCCTTCCTTTTCTGCATGATTAGGGGCACCAGGGAAATCGACCGAAACTCACAGAGCCCAGCAGCAAAGAGCTGCGCGATCTGAGGTGGTACCGCAGCCCAAGGCATCCTGAGCAAGGGATGCTCCGCCCTCCCTCCTGGTCACACACTCACTCAGCACACGCTTGGCTCCAGAAAGGCTGCAGAGGCAGAGGTCAGTGAAGCCAACTTTTAATTCACACCTCCCACTCTCCCACCTGTGGCAGGCGAGCTGGGGACAGTACCCGGAGGCTCCCTGAGACAAGAGGCTTCTTGGGTCAGGGATGTGGTTGGGTTTGAGGTATTTAAGGACTTCCCTTCATCCTCCACAAAGCACCAGCGGTCTCTGAAATCTGAGTCAAAAATCCCATCTTCATCAGACCCGGGGCTCCTTCAGGGCTTACACTGGGTTCAGGGGTTTGTATACCTTCTGATCTGTTCACCTTGTTGTTGTTGTTGTTGTTAGTTGTTGTCGAGTCCGACTCAAGGTTACCCTATGTACAGCAAATCGAAACACTTCCCGATTCTGTGCCAGGTACATGATCTTATTTATGTTGAAGCCCACTGTTGCAGGCACTGTGTCAATCCATCTGGTGGAGGGTTTTCCTTTTTTTCGTTGACCTGCCACTCTCTCCTTAGACCTCCCAAAGCCAGACTTAGCCAGATTTATGATTTGGGAGACACACAGTGGTTGACAATAGCACACTACACTCTGGTTTTTTGCAGGCCTGCTGACTTCCAGAAAAGACCCCAGACTCCCAGCATTCCAGATACAGAGGAAGAAACTGTTTTCCTTCCTTCCTTCCTTCCTTTTTTCCTTTTCCTTTTTTGTGGTACTTGGGGGTTGATCCTAGGGCCTGGCATATACTCTTGCAAGTGATCTACCACTGAGCTGCACCCCCTGCTCCCTCCTATTTTATTTTTATTTATTTATTTATTTTATTTATTTATTTATTTTTATTTCTTTATTTATTTTTCACAGTACTGGGGGTTGAACCCAGGACCTTGCGCCTGCATGCTCTGTAAGTGCTGGACCACTGAGCTACACCCCCAGCCCATTTTTTTTTTTTTACTTTTTGAGACAGGGTCTCGCTAAGTTACGCAGACTGCCTCTGGTCTCGAACTTGTGATCCTCCTGCCTGTGCCTCCGGAGACACTGGGATTACAGGCGTGCTCCACCGTGCCCAGCACTATTTTTTTATTTTTTGAGGCAAGGTCTTGCTAAGTTACACAGACGTCCCCTGGCCTCCAACTCGCCATCCTCCTGCCTCAGGCATGCACCACTGCACTGGGCTGGAAACCTTCTTGATCCCCAAGTCAGAGCTAATGTATGCAATTCCTGTCTTTGGTAGTTTTGCGGGAAAATACACACACACACACACACACGCACGCACGCACGCACGCACACACTTCCTTGGATCTCTATGAATAGTTTCTGCTCCTGAATCTCAGCCGTAGGTCACTTGCTCTCGCTTCCCCCCGCCTTTCTCTCTCTCTCTCTCTCCCCCCTCCTCCACATTTTAGCCTGTTTGCTTACACCCCACCCAAAAGTCTGAGGCTTTCTCAGGACTGAGGAGTTGGGCAGAGTTCAGTCTGCTCAGACTGCCCCAGCCGTTACAGAGCCTGCGATCGGAGCATGGTGCTGGCTTGCTCCATCTTTCTGACGGTGGTGGGGTGTTGAGCTTTTGGTTGAACCTTCATTAAATTCTTTATCTAGAATTGTTTTTCTGGATTCTTTATCTAGAGTCTTCCTCTAGAACTATCTAGAATCCTGGGACACTGTTCCTTCAGGAAGGGCCCCACAGGGTTCTTCACAGGTATCTGACCTGGCCCGCTCTAGAACAAACCCTCCTCTAGAATCACTCCAGAAACACGGAAGGGGAACTGGTGAGTGCTTGCTCTAGGTAAACCACGAGTTCCTTCAGTCTGCAGGGGAAAAGGATCACCACTTCTAGAAAAGAGCCAGAGGGTCTGCTCTAGAAGGGAGGGATCCTTGTTCCTGGGGATCGCCATCCTGAAGTCCTACAGACATGGGCTGGGAGGAGCATGGGAGCACCATGGCTTCTAGAGCTGCCAGGAGCTAAAGCATTCAGGGGGCTCCAGACATTCCTCCTCCTTCCAAGATGAGTCCACGGAGTCACTCTGGAAACGCGTGCCTGCTGGCTCCAGGACCACCGCAGCCTTATCCAGAAGCTGCCAGGCCTCGGGAGCCATGGACAGCTGGGTCTAGATTAATCAAATAAAATCAAGAAGTTTCCCTAGGTTCCACGTGTTAGCCCACCCCTCCAGCGGAGACAAATCTGCATTGATGCCCACCCATTCGGGCAGAAAGGCAGCCTCGGGCTTAAAGATCTTCAGGAACTCCGAGTCCGGCAGGGTGAAGTTGGCCAGGTAGACAGTGTCTCCGCCAGCCAGGTAGGCGGCCCAGAAGCCGAAGGTGCCGATGGTCATGATGGTGTGGTTGCACTGGGTGAGCAGGGCGAAGTCCCGGCCGGGCATCCTCTCCTGCCCGTCGCCCGCAAAGACCACGTCCCCCCGGGCGGTGTCGATGTTCTCCCGGCACCACTGCATGCCGTTGCTGGTGACCACAAACACGGGCGCTTCGTATCGCGCCCGGAACCAGTCCATGGCCTGCTGGAGGTAGGCGCGGTCGCCCACCACGCCCCTCCAGCGCTCGGGCATCACCTGCAGGTAGTCCCCCCGGCGCACGTGGACACCCACAAAGGTGCAGGGCCGGGCGCCCGTGGGGCTCAGGCGGAGCCCGTGCAGCACGTGCTGGGCCTCGGCCCGAAGGTGGTCGTGCAGGGTGAACTCGCTGCGGATCTGCTCCCTGATGTGGTGGAAGAAGGTCCAGGAGCAGGGGAAGCCGGAGAGCTTCAGGAAGGGGTCGCCCAGGTGGGAGTACTCCTCCGACATCCAGTCATGCAGCTTCAGGTCCTGCCAGGGGGTGAGGCTGTCCACCTCGGACGCCAGCACGGGCAGCGTGATGCGGAACACGGGTGCCAGGGTGGCGTGCATGGCCGGCAGGATGAAGGGCCGGCGGCCGTTGAGCTGGGCCAGGGCGAGCAGCGTGGCGTACTGCCCCATCTGGTTCCCAAATCTGCCGTCCGGGTGGATGGTCCAGGTTCCCGAGGGGGCAGCAGGGAGCGGGGGACAGGAAGGGGAGGCGTTTGCTGCGGGGGAGGCGCTGGGCAGGCACACGATGGCCATGGGGGACCTCAGCAGGCCTCGGTCTGGACACAGGCCAGACAGGTCAAGACTGTTCCAGAAGAGGCTTTGGTGGAGGTGGAGGAAGAGGGAGATGGCGGAGAGGGCACAGATGAGCAGGAAGGCCAGGCAGAGCTGCCGCCGGCTGGGCACCCACATGGCTGTAGGAGAGGAGGGCGGCAGGTTAGCTGGAGCGGGGCTGACCAGGGAGTCAGGGAGGCGAGGGCCAGAGCCTGGGCTTGCTGGGGCCAGGAAGGAAGGCTGGGCCAGGACTCTTGGGTCTGAGGAAGGAGACTGGGCCTGGACTCTTGGGTGTGAGGGAGGAGGCTGGGCCTGGCCCCTGGGTCTGAGGGAGGAAGCTGGGCCTGCACCCCTGGGTCTGAGGGAGGAGGCTGGGCCTGGAAATGGTGCTCACAGTCAATGGATGCAGACTTTGTTCCAGAAGTAGGGTTTATGTCCCGTTTGAACCCCTGTGTTCCTGGGGACAAGAGGGCTGACACCGGTGGAGACTCCCGGGTCTGAGGGTGGGGGAAGCTTGGCCTCTCCTAGATGGGTCAGAGGATGTAAATTAGTGGTCTCCAGGAGAGAGATAGCCAAGGCTCCTGGGGTCAGGGGCCCACATACCCCCTGTGTGCGGCCCTAAAGTTGGACCCTGCTCTACCAACGCCTTTCTCAGGGGCATCTGTCTGTGAGGGACAGAGTCCACACTGAGGGGATGGGAAAGGCCAGTGCAGGTGGGCCTTGAGAGGCTGGAGGGCCGGGACTGGAGGAGGAGGAGGTCAGTCCCTGGAGGCGCAGGCGCCGGGACCTTGGGGAGGCCCGTGAGAGCTGAGCCAGGAGAAGCGGGGGCGGCCTCTGGGTCCGAAGGAGGAGGGATCCCCGGTTCCGAGGTGTGGTGTCCCGCATCCGCAGGGCGCACTCACCTGAGCTCTGGGGGATGGGGATGAGGCCCCGCGGGGCTGCAGTCAGCCAGAAATCGCCGCCCGCGCGGCTCCGGGGCGCAGCGCCCCGCCTCCGCGGCTCCTCTCGCCACCGGCCGCGTGGGCCGGGAGGAAGGAGGGCGGGCGCGGAGCCGGGCAGGTATTCCGAAGCGGGCCCCGCCCCTCACCTGGCGCCCCGGGCGCAGGCGCCTGTGCCCGGGTCTCCCCGAAACCGGCCGGCGAGAGGGCTCCGCGCTCAGGGCGCACGCCTGGCGGTCCCGGGAGCGCGCGTGCAGCCGCAGGGCCGGTGCCCCGTCCCCCCGGTGCCCGGTGCCGCCCGCTCCCGCACCTGGACGCGCGGAGCCCGCCACGCCCCAGCGGGCAGGGCCGGGACACCTGGTCCCCGCGGGGGAGGGGCGGCCTCCGCCCCTGCGGCGCCCTCCCCGGGGAAGGAGAACCTGTTTGCCAGGCAGCCCCGGGAGCCCAGGGAAAGCATCATCCTGCCTGGCGCCTGCCGGGGTCCGGGCGGGGACAGCGCCGCGTGGGCACGCACGGCCCACGGTCCCGGCCCCCGGTGCCTCCTTTGTGGGAATTGTAGGGCCTCCGCCCGGCTGCGACTTTGTGTGTGTGTGTGTGTGTGTGTGTGTGTGTGGTACTGGGGGTTGAACCCCGGGCCTCGCGCCTGCATGCTCTGCAAGTGCTGGACCACTGAGCTGCACACCCAGCCCATTTTTTAAATTTTATTTTACTTTATTTTATTTTTTTGTGGTACTTGGGGTTGAATCCCAGGACTCGCGCCTGTATGCTCTGCAAGTGCTGGACCACTGAGCTGCACCCTCAGCCCATGTTTTTACTTTTTGAGACAGGGTCTCACTAAGTTACACAGACTGCCTCTGGTCTTGAATTTGCAATCCTCCCGCCCCCGCCTCCCCAGCCGCTGGGATGACACCGCGGCCGAGGCAGCCTTTTCTGAGAACGAGAAGGCGAAACCTGGTGGAAATAGGGTCCCCTCTCTCCACCACCCCCGCCTCCCCCGCGGGCCGCTTAGGTGTCGCAGAGGACCGAGGCCTGCGTTTGGTCCTGGGGCCCCTCCCGCTGTCCATAACCCGCTTCCGGGGCCCTAGGCCTCCCCAGCGCCCCCACCTCCAGCCCCGCCCGGGCCCCCAGGCGCTCACACCATAGTCACTCAACGCAAATCCTGGTGGAGATTCAGAATCTGACTCCATTAGCCAGAGAGTTGATTTTTTCGCTAGGCTAGGACTGCCTGGCCTCTCCCCCGGCCCCAGGCCTCCAGCCCCACTCCCGCGGAGCTCCAGGAAATCAGCCCCTCCTCTGGGATCCCCCCCCTCCGCACCCAGCCTGGCTCAGCTGGAGGAAGGCTCGCGCCCCTCCCCCCGCACCCCCAAGCTGCTTTGAGAGCACCTGTCTGCCGCCAAGCAGCTTCTGGTGAAAGAAACACCGAGATTGCATCAGGGAGGTCGGGTGCATGCAGGGGGGTGCGTGCGGGGTGGGCAGGGTCTGAACATCTCGGCAGCGGTTGGAGACGGTGAGCCTGGCCCTGGGCCAGGTGGAGGCGCCTTGGCTGGACACCAGCTCAGGCTTTCTTGTGGGGATTGCAGCTGTCATGATGATGGGCAAGGGAAGTGTCAGCCCCCGAGTCCCCAGGAACGCAGGGGTTCAAACGGGACTTAAACCCTACTTCTGGAACAGAGTTGGGCATCCATTGACTGTGAGCACCATTTCCAGGCCCAGCCTCCTCCCTCAGACCCAAGGGTCCAGGCCCAGCCTCCTCCCTCAGACCCAGGGGTCCAGGCCCCAGCCTTCTCCTCCCTCAGACCCAGGGGTCCAGACCCAGCCTCCTTCTTCCTCAGACTCAGGAGTCCAGACCCCAGCCCTCCTCCCTCAGACCCAGGTATCATGACCAGTCTCCTCCCTCAGACCCAGGGGTCCAGACCCCTGCCCTCCTCTCTCAGACTCCAGGGTCCAGACTCAGACCCAAGAATCCAGGCCCAGCCTCCTCCTCCCTCAGACTCCAGGGTCCAGACCCCAGCCCTCCTCCCTCAGACCCGGGGGTCCAGACCCCAGCCCTCCTGCCTCAGACCCAGGGGTCTAGACCCCAGTCGTCCTCCCTCAGACCCAGGGGTCCAGACCCCAGCCCTCCTCCCTCAGATGCAGGGGTCCAGATCTGGCCTCCTCCCGTGGACCTAGGCGTCTGGACCCCAGCTTGAGGGACCACCTTCATTGCATCATCTGTCCAGGCTGCCCTGGCCACGGTGGAATCCTGGCTCCTGCCAAATGGGTCAAATATCAGGCGTCAGGAGTCAGGAGGGCTCGTGGGCAGTCCTGCCTGGGTATAAATCTCAGCCCTTCTGCCTGGCTCTGTCCAGAGAGCTCTGGCGTTCCGTCAGCCGTGGACCAAGGAGTCAGGCATTCTGGCTGCCTGAGGCAGTGTCACCCTGCTGTTGGACCCGACAGCTCTGGAGCAGGTTCCAGACCCTCGGCCCCTCTGCCCAGCCAGGACCTCCCCTGAGAGCCACCCCCCAATGGACTGGGCCGGGGCCCGGCTTGAGCCCTGGGGACGGTGGGCCCCTGTGCTGGCCGCCTTCCTGCTGGCAGCCTGCCAGGCGCGCCCCCTCCCCGACTCCAGCCCCCTCCTCCAGTTTGGGGGCCAAGTCCGGCAACGGCACCTCTACACAGACGACGCCCAGGACACCGAGGCCCACCTGGAAATCCGGGAGGACGGCACGGTGGTGGGGACCGCCCAGCGGAGCCCTGAGAGTGAGTGCAGTCAGAGGACAGCCAGGGCAGGGACTGGGGAGAGGGCTGGGAAGGCGACCCCAGGGCCTTATCACCTTCTCCTCAGGTCTCTTGGAGCTGAAAGCTGTGAAGCCTGGGGTCATTCAGATCCTGGGGGTCAAGACGTCCAGATTCCTGTGTCAGACGGTGGAGGGGGCGCTGTATGGATCGGTGAGTCCCCGGGCCGCCGTGCATGGCTCTCAGCAACACCACCAGCCTTCTGGGCACCGTGTCTTGTGCATTCGGCCCAGGCCGGCCTTGCCCCCGTGCTCGCTGCGTCGCTACCTTGCTGCGACTCCATGAGGTTGGAGGAGTGGTTATCAGTATTTGCGGGATGAGGAAACTGAGGCCCAGGCAGGGCCCCCACTAGCTTCAAGTCTGATGTATGTGAGTGGCAGGTGGCCTGAGACGCCAGATCTGTGGCTGCTCCTCCTGCCCCTGACCATGCAGCGGCCATGGGCCTGGCCGTCCTGAGAACAGGAGGCTTGGGGAACCCATAGTCCAGAGGGGGCCCTGACCTCAGGCCGGGCTGTGCCCTTGCCTGGCCAGCGGAAGCTGTGACTGGTACCTGGCAAAGTCGAGTCTGGAGGAGCTGGGGACAGAGCAGGAACCTTCTTGTGGGGTTCTGTTTCCTGGAGGCCTGTAGACCCCTGGGTCTGAGGGAGGAGGCTGGGGCCTGGAACCCTGGGCCTGAGGGAGGAGGCTAGGCCTGGACCCCTGAGTCTGAGGGAGTCTGGCTGGGTCTGGACCCCTGGGTCTGAGGGAGGAGGGCTGGGCCTGGATCCTTGGGTCTGAGGGAGGTGAAAGATGGGGCCTTGAGCCCTGGGTCTGAGGGAGGAGGCTGGGCCTGGACCCCTGGGTCTGAGGGAGGTGAAAGATGGGGCCTGGACCCCTGGGTCTGAGGGAGGCTGGCTGGGTCTGGACCTCTGGGTCTGAGGGAGGAGGGCTGAGGTCTGGACCCCTGGGTCTGAGGGAGGAGGGCTGGGGTCTGGAGCCCTGGATCCAGGCTGGCCTCGGGTCTGAGGGAGGTGAAAGATGGGGCCTGGACCCCTGGGTCTGAGGGAGGAGGCTGGGCCTGGACCCTTGGGTCTGAGGGAGGAGGCTGGGGCCTGGACCTCTGAGTCTTGCAAGGTAACCCGAGAGGATCCTCAGTTTCCGATCCCGCCCCTGTCTCCCAGCTCCACTTCGACCCCGCGGCCTGCAGCTTCCGGGAGCTGCTCCTCAGGGACGGGTACAACGTCTATGAGTCGGAAGCCCACGGCCTCCCGCTGCGCCTGCCTCCCCAGCACCCCTCAAGCAGGGATCCGGCATCCCGGGGCCCAGCCCGCTTCCTGCCCCTGGCGGGCCTGTCCCCCACCCCACCGGAGCCTCCGGGGATGCTGGCACCCCAGCCCCCCGACGTGGGCTCCTCTGACCCCCTGAGCATGGTGGGGCCTCTACAGGGCCGAAGCCCCAGCTACGCTTCTTGAAGCCACAGGCTGCGATCGCGGGTCCCTCCTATTTATTGGGGTATTTATCTTATTTATTTTTTTATGTTTCTCACTTGGGATAATAAAGATTTTGAGAGAGGAGCTTGTGTGTGTCTGGGGAAAGAAATAGGCTGTTTCCTCTCTTCCACTGACCCTGAGGTACCCCATTCCCTGCACCCTAGAGTTCCAGCCTCCCACTGGGCCACTTTTTTTTTTTTTTTTTTGGCAGCTACTAGGTCTCTTCGCCTGCAACCATAGCCCTGTGGCATTCAATCCCATCAGATCTCGGAAGCTAAGCAGGGTCAGGCCTGGTTAGTACCTGGATGGGAGACCGCCTGGGAACACCAGAAGCTGTAGACTTGGGAGAAGGACCTGGCAACCCCCTCCCAAAAATCAATCTGCCATTGAAAACCCTGTGAACAGCAGAGAAGCACTGACAATAGTGTTTCCCCTGTTGTATGGAGGGTCGCTATGAGTCGGATACCGACTCGATGGCACCTAACAACAACAAGGCCTCTCCAGGGTCCCTGGACGTGTCCTGCTCTCTGATGGGCCCGGACTTCTTACCCACCCCACCCCTCCCCATCCTGGCATTCACAGTGTGGATCTTTCTTTCTTCCTTTCTTTTTTTTTTTTTTTTTTAATTTTTAAATTTTTTTTGTGGTACTGGGGTTGAATCCAGGGCCTCGCACCTGCACGCTCTGCAAGTGCTGGACCACTGAGCTGCGCCCCCAGCCCAGTTTTTTACTTTTTGAGACAGGTTCTCGCTAAGTTACGCAGACTGCCTCTGGTCTCAAACTTGCGATCCTCCTGCCTCCACCTCCAGAGTCACTGTGATGACAGGCGTGCGCCACCGAGCCTGGCTGGAACTATTTTTTGAGGTACCTCAGTGCAGGGGGACTTTTTCTGAGGGACACTACAGCCTCACAGCCTCTTGGGAGTTGTGGTTGTCTGGGGTGTTTGGAACTAGGAATGGAGGATGCCTAGGGCCTCAGATCCTGAGGGGCATCTGGTGCTGGGATGGCACTGCATGCCCAGGATCCGATGGCTGGACATCCGGACACCAGGGCCCCGGGACAGCAAGGGGCCTAGGACAGAGTGAGGGACAGCAGGGTGGGTTCTGGGGTGTCATGGAACAAGTTGGAATTTTTCCCTCGAAGCACTTAGGGACTTTGGGGTGCACTCAATCCCAGCAGGCGGGTGGCCTGGTCTCCGTCCTCTCCCACAATCTACATTTCCTCTCTGGTCCCCTGGTTAGGAAAGAAGTGGAGGAAACACATTCAGCCACAGCCCCGGGGCACGAGCTGTGTGGCCAACCCAGCCCCGGGGGTGTTTTTCCCTGGAGGCTTCATTGTATCCCCGAGACTCTGGTGAGGGGCATCAAAGTCAAAAGGCACAGAGTGTCAGTCCCAGCTGGGTCACTGGGGGACTCCATGTCCCCCGAAGAAACAAAGTATCTGGTGGAGAGTGAGGTTTTCCACCGTCACAGAAGGAGGCCGGCTCTGTGGAGGGAAGGAAACAGAGGGGAGAGCGGGGTGGGCGGTGCACGCCCACGCATCTCAGCTCAGAGAGGCTGAGGCAGGAGGGTGTGAGTTCAAGGGCAGCCTGGCCTCCAGGGTTAGATCCTATCTGGAAAAACAAAACAAACGAACAAAAAACACAAACAGGGAGGGGGCCAGGGGTGCAGCTCAGTGACGCAGTGCTTTCCTAGCATGCTCAAGGCCCTGGGTCCAACACATTGGTACTGAGAGAGAGAGAAAGAGAGAGAGAGATTTGGGAGGCGGAGGCAGGAGGATCGCAAGTTTGAGACCAGGGGCAGTGTGTGGAACTTAGAGAGACCCTGTCTCAAAAAAAGTAAAAAAATGGGCTGGGGACGCAGCTCAGTGGTGCAGCACTTGCAGAGCATGCAGGCGCGAGGCCCTGGGTTCAACCCCCAGTACCAAAAAAGAAAAAAAAAAAAAAGAGAGAGCAAGCGATCATGAGTCACAAAGGCCATCAGCTCCTGGGAAAGGGCGGGCGATCACAGACCTGAGGGCGAGATGGGGCTCTTTGTCAGACAAGATCACCTCCCTCTATCATGGAAGGTCCCTGGAGCGATGACAAGCAGGAAGACATGGGCACCGTGCGG